>CM039308.1:31352980-31539556 GCA_022316695.1 Camellia oleifera
ATGAGTTTTTTGCCAATAAAAAACCTCTGAAATTCAGTGGTTAGAAGGTCCAAAAAAGTTGGTTTGAAAGTGATGTACAAAGGTTCAAAAAGCTTTACAAACAAAGAAGTAAGAAGGGTGAGCCACTCCCTAACTAAAAATGGCCTCAAACCACCACCTTTAGGCCACAAAAATAGAGTTTTTTACAATCCAAAATCAGCCCAAAAGTAGTAGAAAAAGATGGCAAAACAAGTATGCAAAATAAGTGCAAAAGGGGAGTGTTATACCTCTTGAAGAACAGACACAAATGAAGCAATAAATCAGGCTAGGATCACCTTCTAGAGCTCAAAGAGGGTCCCAAGTAACCTCAGCCCAAAGATAAGAAACTTTGGTTAAGGGTTGATAGGCAAACTTGAAATGTATCCACACTTGTGTGCACAAAAGTTCAAGAGAGAGAGAGAGAGTTGTAGAGAGAGAGACTCCCAAAATTTTTCTAACCTTGAAATATGAGAGATAGGTCATCTATATATAGGAAAGTAAGAGCCTCAATTGAAAATATCATCAAAACAAACAGTTGGAGCTTTTGGGAGACAGCTGGCACAAAATATCTGCAAAATCTGAGCTTTTTTACACCAGTGGCTAGTAGGCCATCACTACTGGCCGGCAAGCCACTATTTGTGGCCGGCCACAAAAATCTGTTTTTTGTCCTAATTTCAAATAGGCATATCTGCCTCGTTTGGACTCCATTTCAGGTCATTCTTGATTCTAAATTGAAGCCCTGAAAGTATAATTTCCAATGGTGGTAGCCTCACATCAAAATTCCAATTGTGCAAAAAGATATGCCTATTTTAGTGAATATTGCTCAGTTTTGGTCCTAACCGAATTGAGGCCTAACTTCTCCTCAACTAGTTTTCTTCCCTCCCATCCAATTTTTTTCAACTCCAAACCTCTAAATAAGTTGTTTTGAAAATTTTTTCAAAGAGTTCACCTCTCTTTCATTTATTTCCACTTTATCCTTACTCGGTTTACCGAAAAGCGCAACATTTAACACAATGCGAGCCTCCGAACATCGTAGAAACATTTTCAAAAATATTTTGAAAGAGGGGGTTTTAAGGTCTAATATATTTTTGGTCAAAATAGTTTTGGTCCAAAAAAATGGGATGTAAGGTTGAGATTTGAAGCTCCTCTTGCCGAAAAAATCGAATATTTGCATAACATAGCCTTCATCCTCGAGTAATCAACCTGAGGCGCCTAAGTCTTAGGGGCGGTCAAAAATGGGGTGTCTACAACTTATTTGTATGACATGTATATATATATATTAAACATAAGTTGATAGGAGAACAATACACAATGTCACAATTTTTTTTTCCTAGCAAATATAATTATATTACTAAAGCAATATATGTTAGAAAATTAAAGTATCTGATAGTAATATAGCATTACAAATTGACAATGTATGAATACAATAATATATATAATTTTGCATTTATATATTTTTTATATATATTTATATATATAGACATTGACATACATAAGATATAATTAAATAGTTAATTATTCATAATTAAACAATGAGAAGTTAATTATTCATAATTAAATAGTTAGTCATAATGTAAATGTTTAGTGTTATATTTTTGTGTGTGTGCACCATTTTTTAATTAGATTATTAAATTCACTTAAAAATTGAAAGGAATTTGTGAATAATTTGTGTAAAATTAGAAATTAGTAAAGAAAGATTTTTAAAAAGAGAAATTTATGGTGTTTGGTTTGGTTTGTTTTTTCAAATGTTTTGAATTTTTTGATTTTCATGTTTTTTTTTCTTTGACATTTTTTTTAATAACTTTTCTATTTTCTTTTTTGATTGACTTAATAATTTATTTTTTTTAATTTAGATTTAGATTCACTTAATTTAAATACATTTAGAAAATAATTTGTTGTGTATTCTTTTTGAAAAAATATATAATAATAAAAAATAGTACATTTTTGAATCTATAATTTTTTTACCAACATTTTTAATTTTTAATTTTATTTAGATTATTAGATATTAGATTTTCATGTAAAAGTACAATTTAAATATAAAATATGAATAAATTCTAGTATTTTTAATCATCAAAACTAAGCAAATATGAAAAATTAAGAATTGGAAAACAAACTTAAAAAATAAAACCAACGAAAGTGGTTCTTATTTAGAATTTTGATATAATACATTGGTTATTAAAGTACCATGTAAAATATTACAAAAATATAATTTAAATAAAAAAAAATGTATGAAGATAACCAGCGAATTTTTAAAATGTAGCACAAATCTCTATTTCAAAAACGCATGCGCCTTTTTCTGTTTAGATTTGAACGAATGTATATAACTTTAAGATGAGATTCAACCAAAAATATTCAAAGTGATTTGATTTATGATGGAGAATTGTAAATATTATGTATATCAGTATAGAAGCAGGCATAAGAAAGAAGAAGAAGTAATTGTTTTTTTGTTCTTCAATCGTTATCAATGTTAAAAATAGGGTGACATATTTTTTTTTATTTATTTTATAAGAAGGGAGACAGATATATCGTTTTTTTAGTGTTCAACTCCAAAAAAAAAAGAGATAGTTGGTTTATATAGGCCTCTTCATGACCTTTTAGAAAATATAATAGATTTGAGAGGGAAAATTGAGATTTAAAAAAAGTAGCTCTTTACAGCTTTTTCTTTATTTTATGATTTGATTTATTATCGAGATCAAATCTAACATATATTTTTTTATTTTTTCAAAAATAATAAATAAAAATCCAACCAAACAGACACGGGTCTCTTTTTTTTTTTTTTTGGAAAAATAACTAATAAGTCATATTTTACTCTTAAGATTACTATTGAATTCTATTAAGTTTCAATATGGACAATTATCCTATTTGTCATAAAATGTTCCCAAAATGTTCAATCCTCCATAATGATATATTAGTGTGTCACCCGTGCTATGCACGGGTTGTGTTTATAATTATTTGTATATATGTGAATTGCGATTTTTAAATGTCTTCTTTATTTTTTTGCACACAAAAAAAGGAATATAACAAATGTATCATATCTTCAATCAATTATTTTATGTTTGCTTTTATTCAAAATTTAAAAGTAATGTATGGGCAAAATTTATAACTAAATTAAGGAAAAATTTAGTCCTAACAACAATTTTTTAATTCTATATAAATGCTTAAAAAAATAAACCTGAAAAAGGTAGTCAATATAATATTACACATTAAGTAAAAAAATGTGATTAGCAATTATGCTTACATAAATTTACTATAATTTTAATTTCAAATTTAAAAAAAAAAAACTATTTTTTTTTAACTAGTACCAAATAGAATTTTCTTAGCAAAAAATATATATATATATATATATATTATATAATTTTGTTGCAAATTTTCAAATGTCTATTGTTAAACATTCTATTCTACTTGCTTGCTTGTTTTGGGAGTTTTGATATTTGATCTTTGCTCCACATTTATCATATTGTTTTATTTATTTTTCTTCTTCTTATTTGATTTTCGAGTGATACTTCTTTCATACTGGATTTTCGAGTGCATTAGTGAAAATATCATACACTTAAAATTTACAAAATTACAATATATAGAAGAAAAAAAGAAGAAGTAATTGCCCAAAAACTAAAACTACTTTAAGAAAAAATAAAGAATAAAAACAAAAATGAAATTGTTTGAAATAGAAAATGATTTATTTATTTATTTATTTTTAAAAATAAACTTTTAAAGAAAACCAAGAAAATTATATATAAAAAAAAATACAAAAACCAAACATAAAATATAATACAAAAAATAAATGAATTATATGATTTCAAGAAGTGAGACTCACAAATAAATTTTGTAAAATCTTGTCTATTCATATATACTTTTTGTGTATGTTTTTTGTACTTCTAATCCCGAGAATGACATTAAAATAGTCTGCACTTCTTTTATTAGGTCCATAACAGAAAACATAAACAATTGTGAGACAAAGTATCTAAAAAAAATGGAAGCAACATTCAATGATGATGTGGAAGCACACCTGACGTTTTAATTAGATGTATAACTAGATAAATTGCTATAGAAGGAGAAGACAACCTTTATTTTTCATCACAACAATTACATAACTCAATACATAATTTTAATATCTCTCACTTTTCCACATGTCCAATTCTCTATCAATATTAGAATGAATGCATGAACCAAAAAAAGGAAATATTTGAGAAAACAAAGAGATATGGTTTGAGACATTTTAATTGTTAAATTCTAATTAATAGTTATTAGGTTTCAATGGTTGGGCTTCTAATATTTGTTGGTCATTAAAGCTGAGTTCTTTGGTTTCATCTATATTCACTTGATAATTTGAGAGTAGACACGTGTCAGGCCTTTAGACACATACTTGGCACATTTTTTGAGGATTATTAATGAAATGTACAGTGTATTTTTTTTTTCTCTTTTTTTTTGCAATTGCAACATGTTATTTTTTAATAAGAATTTATATTTGTTTTAGATATTTTTTAATATACAAATTTTTTTTTAGATTTTTTATAAAAAATAATTTAACAATCCCACCACTAACCATAGTGTATGAGAGAAGTTGAGAATGGTGTGGCAGTAGGTTTTGGGAGAAATCAAAAAGGCTTGTGGGTTGAAAGAAGTCAATAAATGAAGAGATTTTTTTTTTAAAATCAAAAAATTAAAAAATTAAGATTGTGATATTGGAGCTCCCACAAGACTTGTAGATTAGTGTAACAACCCTGACCTATGATTAGCCTATAAACCATGATTAAGGATGCCTAATGAGTAATTAAAATGAAATTATGTATTAATTGTATGTGTATTGCATTATTTGTATTTATATCTGTCTGCTATAGGAATATTTGTTTATATTTCCGAATCAGTATGCGAATTGAAGGCTTTATCGGCATTTGATCAAGAAATTGACTTGATTTATGTGTTATTTGAAATTTTTAGAAGATTATAGTAGGTATAATTGGACTTTGATTTGAAACCAAATAATTAGAATAAATTAGATTAAATAAGTTAGCATGACTTAACTTAATCCTACTTTATTAACCTAAACTAAATGGGCTTATATAAGGTCAATATAGCCTCTAGAATCCATTTGATCATCTTTGTCCTCATCAAAATGAGTGAGAGAGAGAGAGAGAGAGAGAGAGAGAGAGAGAGAGAGAGAGAGAGAGAAGCTTAGAAACTTGTATTCAAACTTGGAATTGTAGAGAATTTGAGGATTCAACTTGGAAACTCAAAGAATTAACAACTTAGAACACAATTGAACACCTAAGGTAAGTGTTACCCAAAAGACAACCTAAGAGGGGGGGTGTGAATTAGGTTTTTACAATTAAAAATAATAATACTCTAATAAAAATTATGCTAGCACAATAGATAAATATAGTTAATGAAATAAAAATAATTAAAACAAGTGTTCTAACAACTATGTCAGTTAATGATTTTAGCACAGTGAAAATGTGAAATATAATTATGGCAATTTAAATAAAATAAAGAGATAAGGAAGAGAGAGGCAAACAAATTTATAGTGGTTCGGTTTCAACTCGGCCTACGTCCACTTCTCAAGTTTCACTTGAGATTTTCCACTATACTCTAACTTCACAGGGCGTTAGCAACCTTTTCACAGATGGAGCAATTCTCCACAAATTTTACATAGACTTTCTAAGTCAAGAACACTGAGTGTACTACACTCTTACAAGGTTGAAAAGAATGTGTTTTTGCTTTCACAGAAAGCTACAAGAATTATCTCTCAAAGACAAATATAAAAATGAAGCTCTAATTTTTCTGTAAACCTCACACAGGAAAGATGTGATTAAAGCTATACATCTCAGTCTATAATTTCTGAAAGAGGACGTAAACAAAAATTGAAGAACACTTCTCAGAGAATTTTTCAGAGAATAAACGTGAGTGATTATAAATCAAAGAATATTTTCTAGGTTTTTTTTTTTTTTTGTAACTTGTTTACATTAGAGGCTTTGGTATATATAATGAAACTTATAGCTGTTTATAGTCGTTGTATTCATTTGAATATCTTCTACTCCATCATTACTAATTTGATATCTTCCACTTGAACCTTTTGGCCGGCTGCTGTGCTAGGCTGTTTGAACCTTTATTTTGAGCTGTTTGAACATCTAGTTATGGCATTATTTTTGGGTTGAAATGAACTCTTGATTCAGGTAAATATTAAATACATTCAAACAATATTTAGGATAAAAGTTTAGCTGAGAAATAATGGGACAAAATAAATTTTGATTCTATTTTTCTCTTTCAAATAAATTAAAATATAATTAAATAAATCATCAAAATAAATTTTGGATTCTATTTTTCTTTTTCAAATAAATTAAAATATAATTAAATAAATCATCAAAATAAATTTTGAATTCTATTTTTCTCTTTCAAATAAATTAAAACGTAATTAAATAAATCATCAAAATAAATAAGAATTCAAGCCTCTAAGTTTGTAATTGAGTTGGTTAATGCATGAATTCAAGAGTGTTAAGCTAGGAAATGCAAGAATCAAGCTAAGAGGTAGGAAATAAGATCATAGCACACATGCATGCATAATTCATGAATTTTTGAGCTTTGACTTCAACAATTCTTACATGCAAGAGCTTATTTGTGTTCTATTCTGGGAACTCAGGGTGGTTTTGCACTTAAACACTTTATCTATTCATGTTTTGGAAGCTTTGTATCCAAGTCATTACATGCATGTTATGTTTTCAAAAGTTTAAGGTTTACTTTGGAAGAATTCACTTGATTTTAGGCTTGGTTTTGCGAAATGGCTTTCGAATCATGAAGTTCTATGAGTTTACAAGTGTTTTCTCAAATTTTGGCTCAAAAGGATGTGTTTTATTTCTTTGGAATTGAGTTTTGTACTTGAGAAGCAAATATGAAAATTGCAGAATTTGCACTCTCCACTCAAGTGGTGGAGTTTGCACTCGAGTGAAGAATTCGAGCTCCCGGCATTTTTGCAGAGTTTGGAGGTTAACTCAAGCGGCAGAACCTGTGCTCGAGCAACCACCCTTATATTTGTACCTCCGCTTGAGTGAAAAATTCTAAGCTCGAATGTAAAATGAGAGCTCCTAGAAGTTTTACAGAATTTTGCAGACTGCTCAAGCGACCGAAGTTGCGCTTGAGCGGGGACCCTGTTTACTCAATCTTTGGCTCGAGCGTCCATCGAGTATAAAAATCTAGCAACTAGTACTTTTGTAGACTGCTCGAGCGACCGATGTTGCGTTTGAGCAGACTACCCTATTTTTGAAAATTTGACTAAGTCTTACCATTCATAATTTGGCATTATCATCTTAGGCATTTCTAAACCTTAATTAAGATAGAGTAATGAAGATAAGGATTGGAAACACACCAAGATAGAAAATGAATGAGTTAAGTGTTTTTCCGAGTGTGTGTTTCAATGTGCATTTGTTATGTGTTTGTGTAAGTCACGCGCCATAGACTATCCGATCTATCCATTCTACTATCAGAGCTATCTGTGAGTAACAACTCTGTAGAGCTATATTTGATTATAAGTATTTTCAAAATGATAAGATATGATTTGTTTGTCCAATTTTTATGAAATGTATTTGTGGTATCCTTAGTTTATATATGGCCCTCGCCTGGGGGAAATAATACCGCGACTCATGATCATATGGCCCTTACCCGAGGAAAACAATACTGTGGTTTATATATAGCCCTTACCCGGGGAAAACAATACCGTGGTTTATACATGGCCCTTATTTAGGGGAAACACTACCGTGATTTATACATGGCCCTTACTTCGGGGAAACAATACTGTCGTTTATACATGGCCCTTGCCTGGGGCAAATAATACCATGGCTACTTGTGTATAAGATATGGACCTTTGGAGTCGTCGGTACTGTCACGTCCACAAAATAATGCAACTAATCCAACTCATAAGAGAAGTAAGTATAATAGAATTGGTGTACTTCCATTTATAAATGTTTATCTTGAATCTATAATATGTAACATCAATTAATAACAATGAAACAAATGCCCTACGGGCTTATATCTTTCCAAGACATTGCTTGGTTACAACAAAAGAGAGTCATGAGCTCTGTACATACATAAAGCCCTTAGCTTGAATAAACATCTAACACAAAACACAAAATAGAGCCCCCAGCTCCTAGGCCCTCCCAAGCTACGTCCTTGGAGGAAGCATGTCACCGGTACTCGAAAATGGTTTCTCAAGTAAGGTGAGCCAAAGCCCAGTAGAAACAGTCTATCACAATATATGAGGTTTAACTAAGATATAAGTGTCAAAGATATATTCAGTAGTTATGACAAAATGCTCAATCTTCTCATGACCACACGGTCCCAATATTCACATCTCAATCCATTTCCATTTATTCGTTTCAAGTTACTTCATTTCATTTCAAATTCATAAGCCAAGTTTACAAATTTCCAAATAACCCAACTGATGGTACAACTCAGTGGTTCTCAATCAACATAACTGTCATCTAAGCACTTTAATCTTGCCATTTTATGGAAATTTCATCTGCGGGATCGGCACCCATGTATACATATGATTTCGGGACTTTCACCTTGGACATTCTGGCCAACTTAATTTCAATGGAGTCCATCCCTTATCTTCTCCCAAAATATTACACACATACAATGTATTCAAAGTACCGTCATATTTAATAACCATCAATTATACATATTCAATGTTTCGTCATACCGTCACATTTAATGACACAATTAAATGATTAGTTTCAATTCACCTAATCCTTATGCAATTTCTACAACAATCATAGCTATTCTCCACCGATAGCCCAATACAATTATTTCTAAACAGATATACAATCTTTATAACGGATAATTCATCAAATTTCCATAGGTGAGTGATTTAACAAATCCAACTACACCATTCATTCATAGATTCTCTCAATTTCACATTTCTTATACCAATTCCATTATTTATACAAAATAATTATTTAACTCATATTAGGGCAAATTTCCCCATTTTTCCAAATATCAATCCAAAGGGTAAAATCTGCATTTCTAACCTAAGATAACCTCATATTCAAAACCCTATATTCATTTACAAAACACAACATAGAAATCCCTCTTTTCAATTTGAATCTAAACCCTAGGTTTTCTCCAAATCCCTTTAAGCTCACCATTTATACATAACAACAAATAACTAGGTTAAAGATCGTAACAAAGTGTAGAATGTCCCTACCTCAAAGAGTGAAGACGAACAAAGCAAGAGTGAAACACCGAGAACATCGAAACCTACTTCTATTTGGATTAAAATGGAGACCTTGAAGCACTCTACCTTTTTCTCAAAGGCACTAGGGTAGAAATCCCAACGGATATAGATGAAATCTTAGAGAGAATGAGAGTTTTAGAGTGAGAATGTGTAGATCTAGACTTTTGGATAGTTTTAGAGAGAGAGAGAGAGAGAAGAAAAAGTGATTCAAAATGTCATCTTCACGAACTGTTATACGCGCAGTCTACTATAGCGTGGAAAACAATGCTTGAGCGTTAGACACAAAGTTCCGCTCGAGTGTGAAAAGTGGCCCTCAAGCGTAGGATATGCTCTTTTAGAAGTTTTGCAGACGAAGGACCTCGCTTGAGCGTGAGACTGGACGCTCGAGCGTGCAATGCACTCTCTCAGTATTTGTAGACCTGCAAAAAAATACTGAGAATTGACAAATTCTGCTCGAGCACAAAAATAGCCGCTCGAGTAGAGGAGCAAAATTTGCGAAGCTTGCTCGAGCACAAGAATTCTCGCTCGAGCGGAAGAGCCAAAATCTAGGCATCACATGTTTGGTAAAATACACAACCAACCTATTCCAAACGCATAACTACAATCCGATAACCAAAATAAGAGGAAGACAAGAGAAACAAAATATGAATAATCATTCCAAACTATACCAACCTGAGTCCAGAATACAATAAATGATGGGTCAAAACCAAAATCGCTATAACCTTCCCCCCTTAAAGAATTTCGTCCTCGAAATTACAAATCAAGTTCAAAATCAAAATTAAACCATTCACAACAATGTTATGCTCACAAGTTCAATACCATGACCCATCCTCCAGTCATTCATTCTTATCGACTTGATACACAAGTCCCATATTAAAATGAAATTTATGATTTCCCAAAACATTTACAATGTTTAATCAAAATCCGAGTTTCCAAAATTTTCATAACATATACAATGCTTCCAAAAGTGATACAACACTCACAATATTCTACATTCTCTAAGCATATACAACACTTACATTGAATTCATGTTTCTAAGATGTCCATAACATATACAATGTTCTCGTAAGTTAAAACATATACAATGTTTATATTTCTCATTAACAAAATCAAAATTTCAACACATGTTTAGGCATCAACAAACAAGTCCGGATATTTCTCTCGGACTTCCAATTCACGCTCCCAAGTTGCTTCCTCAACTCCGTGATGTTTCCACAATACTTTGACCAAGGGAATTGTTTTGCCTCGCAAGACTTGGTCCCTTCTATCCAAGACTCTCACCGGTCTCTCCTCATACGAGGTATCTTCATCTACCTCTAAGTCGATCTAATCCAACACGTGCGATGGATCCGGCTCATACTTCCGAAGCATACTAATATGAAACACGTCATGCACTCTGGAAAGTTGTGGCGGCAATACTAAATGGTAAGCAACCTCCCAAATCCGCTCAAGGATCTCAAAAGGACCAATAAATCTAGGAGACAACTTCCCACTCTTTCCAAATCTCGTAAGACCCCGCCTAGGTGATATCTTCAAAAAGACATGATCTCCTACCTCAACAGACAATGGTCTCATCCTACGGTCGACATAGCTTTTCTGGTGACTCTGGGCTGTAACCAACCTCTTACGAATAAGTGCAACTTGCTCCATCGTTTCTCGAACCAACTCTAGGCCTGACAAAAGTGCGTCACCCACCTCAGTACAACATACTGGAGATCTACATGGTCAGCCAAGCTGTTATTATAGGAAAACTCCACTAAGGGTAAGTGTCCCTCCCATGACCCTTTAAAATCAAGGACACAGCCTCGAAGCATATCCTCAAGGATCTGAATGATACGCTCGGACAGCTCGTCAGTCTGAGGATAATAAGCAGTACTAAAGGCCAATCTAGTGCCCAAAGCACTCTGCAAGCTTTCCCACAACCGAGCTGTAAAACATGGATCTCTATCTAAATAATCGTCATAGGGACTCCGTGTAACCTCACTATGTCCCTAATGTAGAGGTCGGCGAGACAATCTACAAAATCACTTATGCGTATAAGAATAAAATGCGCCGACTTAGTCAATCGGTCCACTACCACCCAAATGGCATCACTATCCCGTTGAGTCCTCGGAAGGCCCATAACAAAATTCATCGTGACATACTCTTACTTTCACTCGGCTATTGGCAAGGGTTGCAACAAACCCGCTAGTCTCTGATGTTCAGCCTTCACTTACTGACAAGTAAGGTACTTTGATACAAACACGGCTACATCATTCTTCATACCTCTCCACCAGAACTGGTGACTAAGATCATGATACATCTTTGTGCCTCTCAGATGCACCGCAAGGAGCGAATGATGAAACTCTCAAAGTACTTCCTCTCAGCAAGACTCCGGCACGAACAAGCGGTCACGGTATCTCACACTCTAGTCGCGGTACACAGTTAAACCATTCTCTACCTTCCCGCTAGAGATCTTCTCCCGGAGGAATTCCACCTCAAGGTCACCCCTCTGCGCTTTTAATACTCGGTTCACAAGTGTAGGTTGTGCAACTACTATAAACAAGGATACAGACTCAACAGACTTGCCAAGATGTAAATCAAACTCACCAAGAGTACCCAACATCTCCCACTCCCGGATGACGATACAAGCTACATTGTTAATTGATTTCCTACTCAAGGCATCGACCACAACATTGGCCTTCCCCAGATGATAATGCAACTCAAAATCATAATTCTCTATGAACTTCATCCACCTTCTCTGCCTCAAGTTCAAGTCCTTCTGTGTAAACAGATATTTCAGACTCTTGTGATCAGAAAACATCTCAAATCTCTGTTCATACAGATAATGCCTCCAAATCTTCAAGGCAAAAATTACTGTTGCTAACTCTAAATCGTGAGTAGGGTAATTCCTCTCATGTGTTTTCAACTGCTTGCGATCCATAGGCTACTACCTTCCTATTTTGCATAAAGACACAACCTAAACCTTCCCATGAAGCATCATAGTATACTGAACAGCCCAAAGCCCTCTCCGGAATAATCAAGACTGGAGTAGTGGTAAGTCTGACCTAAAGTTCTTAGAATGACTTCTCACAAGTCTTACTCCACACAAATTTAACTTCCTTTCTCGTTAGCCGAGTCAAAGGTGAGGCTAGTCTAAAGAAATCCTTTACAAACCGACGGTAATACCCAGCTAATCCCAACAAACTACAGATCTCGAAAGCATTCTTAGGCCGTGCCCAATCCTGCACTGCCTCTATTTTAGATGAATCTACAGTCACGTCTTCCCCGGACACCACATGCCTTAAGAACTTAACCTCTTTCAGCCAGAATTCATACTTCCCAAACTTAGCATACAGCTTATGGACTGTAAGTGTAGACACCCCATTTTTTACTACCCTTAAGATTTGGGCGCTACTAATTGTTTACTTGGTGATGAAAGATGTGCAGTGCAAAAGTCCAATTTCTTTCGGTAAGGAGAGCGTCAAATCCAAACCTTACACCCCATTTTTTGACCAAAACTATTTTGAATGGTTTTTAGACCTTAAAGTCCTCTCTTTTAGAATATTTTTGAAAAAAGGTTTCTACGATGTTCCGACGCTCGCATTTTGTTAAATGTTGCGCTTTTTGGTAAACCAAGCAAGGACAAAGTGGAAATGAATGAAAGAGAGGTGAACTCTTTGAAAAATCTTTCAAAACACCTTATTTAGGGGTTTGGAGTTAAAGAAAATGGGAGAGGAGAGAAGAAAACTAGTAGAGGAGAAGTTTAGCAAGAATTCGGGTAGGATCGAAACTAAGTAGTCTTCACTCAAAGAGGTATAACTTTTTGCACAGTTGTAATTTTGATGTGAGGCTGCCACCATTGGAAACAAGACTTTTAGGGCTTCAATTTAGGCTCAAGAATGACCTGAAAATGAGTCAAGATGAAGGAGTTATGTCCGGTTGAAGTTGGGCTCAAAAAGCAGATTTTTCTGGCCAACCAGAGGTGGAAGATGCTGGCCATAAATGGGATTTTCTGGCCATGTACCGGCCATGAATGGCCAATGCCGGCCCCCTTCCATCCAAGGGTAACCCATGCCAGCCAACAGTGAAGAAGTGCCGGCCATTGATGCAGAAAAGCAGTTTTTGGTAGATATTTTTGCTCCAGCTGTAACAACTGTCCCTTTTGGAGATATTTCGACCAACGCATGCATTCTTCTATATATAGAGAGGCTTCTCTATGGTTCAAAGGGTTAGAAACATTTTAGGAAGAGTTTTGGGAGCCTCTCTCTTTACATTCCTCTCTCTCAAGAACCTTTGTGCATAAGTGCATACAAGTGTAGATACACTATCTCTTTGCCTAGACATCCTTGATCAAAGTTGTTGATCTTTGGGCTGAGGTTCTACAAGATTTTCTTGGAGCTCATTAAGGTGGTTTTGACTTGTTTTTGTGCCTCAAAGTGTGCTTGGCTACAAAAGGTATAAGACTCACCCTTTAAGCTTGTTTTTATACTTGTTTTTACCACCTCTGCAAACTATTTTTGGTTTGGTTTTGAACTGAAGAAAACTCTATTTTTTAGTCCTAAAAATGGTGGTTTAAGCCCTTTTTGAGTTTGAAAGTGGTCCACCCTTCTTGTCTCTTTGCTTGTAAAGCTTTTGTGCCATATTTCAAAGCTTTCTACAACAACTTTTTTTGCCCTTTTAACCACTAAAATCTAGAGGAATTTAAGTGGTAGAAAGTTGGTTTTGAGGTCTAAAATAGGAAGGGGTGGTCCGCTTCCTCATATCCTCTTTGCAAGTATAGATGGCCTAACTTGTGAGCATGTATTTCTACCTCTTTGTAACTTTATTCAAGTATGTTTTTGTGACTTTTTAGACCTCCTCTAACTCTGTTTTTGGCTGGTTTGGTCACTTGTTGCTTGCATCTTGCACTTGTAGTGTAATCATGCTTACTAGTTTAACTTGCTTGATGAGTTAGCTTTTTATTCTAGCATGTGTTGGCTTCATTCCAGCATGTTTTTGGCTCTATTTTAACATGCTTTAGCTCTTTTTTGAGCCTTCTTGGCGATATGATGCTTGTTATGCATGGTTGTAGTGCAATAACCTTGACTAGCTTTGAGTTTTGAGGCATCTAGCATGCTTTGTTTGTGATGTGTGCATGATATGGCATCATCTAGCATGTAATTTCAGAGCATATAGTGTAGCCATACTCTCACATATTCCACTCTTTTATGGCTTTGAGAGTTGTGCCTTTATGCTTTGTTTATGAGCTAATACATGAGCATGTATTTCTTGCTTTTCATGCTAACTTTTTAGCATATTTTAGGCTCTATTTTGGCATGATTGAGCTCTGTCTAGAGCTGATTTGGCTGTTTGAGCATTGTATTGCATGCCTCTTGTGTAATGCTCTTTACTAGCTTTGATGTTTTTGGCCCTTAACATGTTATGCTTGTATTGCTTGCATGCTTTAAGGTCTTTAGCATGCCATTTCAGCACTAAATATCTGCCACCTCCCTTATTTCTTCACTTTTAATTTGTTTTGAGGGTTAATTAGTCTTAAGTTGTGCTTAAGCTATGGGATTGAGGCATGTGCTTAAATGGCTTTAACCCTCTTTTGAGGGTTCCTCCTAGTTAAAGGCATGGTCTCTCTCATGTCTTAAGTCATCTTTTGATTGACCTTCCTCTCATTAGAGGACTTTCACAATTGGACAAATTGGTTAATGAATGGCTTGGTAACTTAAAATGGGTAATTAAAATGAACCAAGTAAAACATATCAAGATAAGCATGTTGTTTGTATTGCATGGTGTTCAACCGAACGTTATGTTGAACATAAGGAAGATTGGTCCATTTCATACTTGAAGTGATGAAATGAGCCAATCTCCTTTGTCTCCATTGCCTTTGATCTCTCATGATGAGGTAATGGTCTTGTGTCTTTGTTTTGTGTCTTTGTTTTGTGCATTTATTGAATTTGTGCAAGTTGGATCCTTGGCCATCATGCATTGCATGCTTGATTGATGGTTTTGGATCCAATGGTACCTCTCCTTTGATGTTTTGAAATGATAAGGAGTGGCACTGTACGTACATGCCCTAGGGAGACCCTCAATTTCCTCTGTTTTGTGCTCTGTTGCAGTTTGGTGTCACAACACACCAGTAGCTGGCAGTGCCACACTGATGGCCGGCACACTTGCATTGTTGGCTGGCAGAGGCCCACTTTTGGTCGGTAGATGGCTGGCAGCAACTCCTCATGGCCGGAAGGCCACTAGTGCACTCCCTAGCATTGGTTTGGTAAGATTCAGCAGAAGGTTCTTGGAGACACCCTACAAACAGAGCCTCTAAAGAGCAAACCGGAGAGCTTTTCGAGACGGAAACCGAGGCATGCATGTTCAACTTCTTCAAACAGAGCTGAGGCAGTATAGGTTTAGAGTTTTACTTGTTAGTTAGCTTGACTTTGTAATTTAATTAATTTGTTAATTAGTTAAAATATTGTAATAATTAGTGAGTAGTTTGCTAGTTATTCGTTTTATTGTGTAATGATTAGTCTAATTAGTTTAATTAGATTAGTTAGCTTAGCTTATTCGGACCCTCCTTCGAGATGGCATAATGTTGTAATAAGGGTGTGTATGTGTGTGCATGTCTTCCAACCCTACTTCTTTCTCCCTTTTACTTACCACTTTCGATGGTTAGTTTTAGGGCATTTTTCAATTAGCATACCTTATGCTTTGCATGCGTGCATAATTTATTTATCTTGCATGTACCGGGCTCGGCGCATCATTCAAACTGCATTGTATTTCAAAACCTACTTGAATACGTGTTTCACAGCATGTTATCGAATTGTTGCATTCATATGCCATCTTAGATAGCCGAGCCTATTTAGTTGCATTATTGCATGTGTTGCATTAGGCATTTAGCATAGTTAGGATCATGCATATTTCTAATTAGCTTCTGTTTTGGCTCGAAGTACACTGTAAGTGTTTACGTTTTAGCATACTTGCATAAGTGTGAGTGTTGCCATGACAGCATGCTTGCCATGAGGCTATTTGCTTAAGTGATTAACTGTATGAATGCCTGTGGATGAAGACTTCATTACTTGAATTGGAACAATTCATCAAAATGTGAGTTTTAAGCCCACTTTGCAGGAGTGACACATAATGTTGTTTCTAAGCCCACTTGAAGGTGGCAAACAACACTTTAGTCTACTTGCGAGTAGCACTTTCAAACCATTTTAAAAAACAAACACGAGATGTTTTGTTCTAATTTGAACGATTTAGTCTATACTTGTGTGTTGTACGCATCACATAGTAAAGTTAGATTAATTAGAACAAGAACACATGTGTTTTCAAAACAACATATCATGATTAGTAGAGGCCGATCCTTTGATCGAGCGAGTGAGGGTGCTCATTTCATGACCTTCTCCCCTCGTATCCCAAGTTCTTGAGTCGAAGCAACTTTGGTTATGACGGATACGTGGCCTTAGGCACGAGTCAGGGTTTCCTAAATTACCCAAAACAAAATATTTAGGTGGCGACTCTGAAATCTAGGCAAATCAGTCCATGTTTGGCGCTTTTTAATTAAAATCGATTTTCCAAAACGATTTGCCAGATTTGAACTCTGTGGTGATTTATCAGTCTTGCATTGCACTTTGTGAGATTAGGTTCAGAATCCATGACAAGAGTCCGAACTATAGTAGCTAGAACCTAATTCGCATCATCTCTAAAAGGGGGATGCACGGAGGAAGTTTGGGCGGTTTACTAGTAAGCAACTCAAGTATCACTCGCAAGTGTTCTTTGTGCTCCTCCTCAGAAGGGTGAGTAAATCAAAATGTCGTCCATAAAGACGACCACAAAATGGTCTAAAAACTCTCGGAAGATTCAGTTCATCAAATCTATAAACACAACTGGAGCATTGGTTAGCCCGAAAGGCATCATTAAGAATTGATAATGGCTATATCGCGTATGAAATATTGTATTCGGGATGTCCTCCTCCCTTACCCTCAACTGATGATAACCCGACCTCAGGTTTATCTTAGAGAAATAACAAGACCCATTTAACTGATCAAACAGATCATCTATACGAGACATTGGGTACTTATTCTTAACAGTAATTCGGTTCAACTTTCTGTAATCAATGTAAAGTTGCAAGGCTCCCCAAGGTGAAGTACTAGGGTGAATAAAACTCTTATCTAATAATTCTTGGAGTTGAATCTTCAACTCACTCAACTCAACTAGTGCAAACCGATATGGAGCCATAGAAATCGGTGCCATGCCAAGCACTAAATCATAGTGAACTCGATCTCTCGGTGAGGTGGCAAGCTAGTAAGGTTCTTAGAAAAAACATCGGGGTATTCACAAACCATCCTTGGCAACTCGACCCAGCCTTCATCACACTCACTACTCTGAAAACTAGCAAGGAGACAACTAAGTTCACTTCGCTCAAACGGATCATATACCGGTGATAAGACTTATCCACCCGGTCCCCCAATAAATGAAAACAGTCACCGCTCAAGGTACATACAGTAACCCTTTGACGATAACAATTTATAACAGTCCGGTATAATGATAACTAGTCCATATCCAAAATAGCATCAAAACTAATCATGTCAAGCAAAACAAATGCAAAAAGTAATCGACGACCTGCAACCTTGACACCCCTGTTTCAGAATAACCGCACCACCAATAGGTGACTCTAGACAAATAGGAGATGCTAACTGTGCCAACTCCAACCCCAAAACCGATGCAAATGCAGACGAAATAAAAGAATGGGATGCACCCGTATCAATCAACACATTAACGACTGAATTGCAAAACAAGAAGGTACCTCTCACTACAAAAGGAACAGGTACAAGATCTGGCGCTGTAACAACATACGTACGCCTCATAGGTTTCTGGTCTACTTGCTCACCCCTTGGAGCATAAGTCTGATGCACTGACAAAGCCGAAGAGGCTTCCCTGATTGGCCTTTAAAGCCTGTGCTAACTATGCAGGTTGGTGACCCTGTGTCTGCCTCAAACCAGACGTACCAGATGTGCCACCCAACTGCGAGCAAAACATATTCAAGTGCCCCACTTGTCCACACTGATAACAAGAGAGCGGTTGTCCCTCTGCCTTGACTTTGGCCCTGAGAACGAGCCGAAGACGAAGCTGCTTCGCTGTCTTCCTCTCTTCTGTGGGCAAGCTAGAGACTTGTGGCCCAACTGACCACATTTGAAACAAGTTATATCACCTTGACCGCCTCTCCCGAAACCTGAACTCGGTATTGAAAAAGTGGACCTCGACTGAGCTTTTTGGGACGATTAGGGGTTAGAACCCCTCTACCTCTTACTGTCCCTCTAATTATCCTGACTCCTCCTAGAGCCCCTCATTCTCTTATCCTCTGCATGCATGATAATCTCAAGATGGGCTGTAGCCTTTATAAGGTGCCCATAATCCCTGATCGTGGATCCGACCACCCTAAACATGAGCCCGGTCTTTAATCGCTTCTCGAACTCCAGACAATGGCGTTCCTCAGTCACCACTAACTCCGATGCAAACCTAGACAAGCTAGTGAAGGTGACTTCGAACTCTGCCACAGTTATGTTCAATTGCACCAGCTTAGAAAACTGGTCTCTCAACTTCTCCCTAATTGTGGGAGGTAAAAAATTCTCCTGGAAGGCGTTAACGAAGGACTCCTAAGTCCCTTCAATGTGTCTTTGCGCATACTTCTACCACTGACCTACGTCTCTTTTCAGCTGAAAGGACGCCAAGGTCACACTTTCAAATCCCCATCTTCGATGTCAAGCATTTCAAACGTCTTCACTATCTGTTCTAGCCACTTATCAGCCTTCAGTGGCTCCTTAGGATCACCCAAAAACTCATCCGAATTCGACCGAAAGATCTCTCTCTGCAGAAAAGATAGCTCTACTTCAACTCTTTGGGCCTGGACTTGATTCTCAGCTCTAAGAATGTCCATGGATCCCTTCAATGCTCCGGCCATTTCGCGGGCTAGTGCGCCCATGGCCTGTTGACTAACTGGTTTAGCCACATTAGCCTGACCAACACTCTCCTTCTGTGCCAGAATATCATCCTGGTATCGACATCTTCTGTTGCCTAGGCCTACCACGCCTACCACCTACGTCCACGTCCGGACATCCTAATAAAGGTAACACAATAAATTAGCACATTCACAAATGTGCCAAACTAACTCACTCGCATCCTAACGCATTGAACAACAGTAATTCACTTTACATAAGCACACAACCATATAAACACATACGAATTTACTTCCTAGATAATGACCGTCCTGCGGCGTTGTTAGACTTCCAATTAGAAACAGCAGTGATCAAGTGCTCTTCTAATAGGACTTCCAAAAACCGATAGACCCAATCAATATCTTAGGAACTAAATCCCATACCCATATAATCATATAAGCATGTTATCATCTACGCATACAATACATACTAACATCTCAACTACGCGAGACAAACCCATTATGGTGATAACCACTTCCTACGTACCCAAAGTATTCAAACCTGGTACGTTCTGATATCAAGTTGTCACGCCCCCAAAATAATATAAATAATCCAACTCATAAGAGAAGTGAGTATAATAGAATTGGTGTACTTCCATTCATCAGAGTTTGAAATACAAAATGTAGTATATGCACTATACATTCATAAATGTTCGTCATGAATCTATAGCATGTAACATCAATTACTAACAACGAAACAAATGCCCTACGGGCTTACATCTTTCCAAAACATTGTTTGGTTACAGCAAAAGAGAGTCATGAGCTTTGTACATACAAAAATCCCTTGGCTTGAATAAACATCTAACACAAAACACAAAATAGAGCCTCCAACTCCTAGGTCCCTCCCAAGCTACGTCCTTGAAGGAAGCATGTCACCGGTACCTGAAAATGGTTTCCCAAGTAGGGTGAGCCAAAGTCCAGTATAAACAGTCTATCACAATATATGAGGTTTAACTAAGATATAAGTGTCAGAGATATATTCAATAGTTATGACAAAATGCTCAATCTTCTCATGACCACATGGTCCCGATATTCACATCTCAATCCATTTCCATTTATTTGTTACAAGTTAATTCATTTCATTTCAAATTCATAAGCCAAGTTTACAAATTTCCAAATAACCCAACTGAGGTTACAACTTAGTGGTTCTCAATCAACATAACTATCATCTAAGCACTTCAATCTTGCTATTTTATGAAAATTTCGTCCGCGGGATCGGCACCTATGTATACACATGATTTCGGGACTTTCACCCTAGGACACTTCGGCCAACTTAATTTCAATGGAGTCCATCCCCTATCTTCTCCCAAAATATGGAGTACATCCATTTTCTTCTCCCAAAATATTATACGCATACAATGTATTTAAAGTACCGTCATATTTAATAACCATCAATTATACATATTCAATGTTTCGTCATACTGTCACATTTAATGACACAATTAAATGATTAGTTTTAATTCACCTAATCCTCATGCAATTTCTACAACAATCATAGCTATCCTCCACCAATAGCCCAATACAATTATTTCTAAACAGATATACAATCTTTATATCAGATAATTCATCAAATTTCCATAGGTGAGTGATTTAACAAATCCAACTACACCATTCATTAATACATCCTTTCAATTTCACTTTTCTTATGTCAATTCCATTATTTATACAAAATAATTATCTAACTCATATTAGAGCAAATTTCTCAATTTTCCCAAATATCAATTCAAAGACTAAAATCCACCTTTCTAACCTAAGATAACCTCATATTCAAAACCCTATATTCATTTACAAAACACAACATAGAAATCCCTCTTTTCAATTTGAATCTAAACCTTAGGTTTTCTCCAAACCCCCTTAAACTCACCATTTATACATAACAATAAATAACTAGGTTAAAGATCGTAACAAAGTGTAGAATGTCCCTACCTTAAAGAGTGAAGACGAACCAAACAATAGTGAAACGTGGAGAACACCGAAACTTACTTCTATTCGAATCAACATAGAGACCTTGAAGCGCTTTACCTTTTTCTCAAAGGCACTAGGGTAGAAATCCCAATGGATCTAGATGAAATCTTAGAGAGAATGTGAGTTTTAGAGAGAGAATGTGTAGATCTAGATTTTAGAAAGTTTTAGAGAGAGAGAGAGAAGAAAAAGTGATTCAAAATGTCATATTCACGGACTATTATATACTTAGTCCGCTTGAGCGTGGAAAATGACGCTCAAGCGTTAGACACAAAGTTTCACTCGAGCGTAGGATATGCTCTTTCAAAAGTTTTGCAGATAAAGGACCCCGCTTGAGTGTGAGACTGGACGCTCGAGCATACAATGCACTCTCCCAGTATTTGCAGACCTGCAAAAAAAATTGAGAATTGAAAAATCCCGCTCGAGTGCAAGAATGGCCGCTTGAGCGGAGGAGCAAAATTTGCGAAGCCCGTTTGAATGCAAAAATTCCCGCTCAAGTGGAAGAGCCAAAATCTGGGCATCACATGTTTGGTAAAACACACAACCAACCTGTTCTAAATGCATAACTACAATCCGATAACCAAAATAAGAGGAAGACAAGAAAAACAAGATATGAATAATCATTCTAAACCATACCAACCTGAGTCCGGAATACAGTAAGCGATGGTCAAAACCGAAATCGCTATAACCTTCCCCCCTAAAAAAATTTCGTCCCCGAAATTACAAATCAAGTTTAAAATCAAAATTAAACCATTCACAACAACGTTATGCTCACAAGTTTAATACCAAGACCCATCCTCTGGTTATTCATTCTTATCGACTCAATACACAAATCCCATATTAAAATGAAATTTACTATTTCCCAAAACATATACAATGTTTAATCAAAATCTGAGTTTCCAAAATTTTCATAACATATACAATGCTTCCAAAAGTGATACAACACTTACAATATTTCATATTCTCTAAGCATATACAATACTCACATTGAATTCATGTTTCTAAGATGCTCGGGAAAAACAATACTGTGGTTTATATATAGCCCTTACTTGGGGGAAACAATACCGTTGTTTATATATGGCTCTTATCTGGAGGAAACAATATCGTGGCTTATACATGGCCCTTACCTGGAGAAAAAAATACTGTGGTTTATACATGGCCCTTGCCTAGAGGAAACAATACCATAGCTACTTGTGCATAAGATATAGACCTTTGGGGTCGTCGGTACCGACTATGCATATGGGTCCCAAGACCAAGATGATATGATAGCCAATAGATGTACTACATACAACTGCTTATGACTTCTGGTTACGCGTATGAATCTGAATCTATTTCTGATATAAATTCTGATTTTTGAAACTGTTTAGACATCATTCATAAATTCTTTACTCTGTTGTTATTCATTGGGCTCTAGCTCACCGTATTATTATGTATGTATATAGGTGACCAGGCTTAGAGTTGATTGCCTGGAGTTTCGTTCTGTCAGCTAGCCATAGTGCCTCCCGAGGAGGTTCCCATTTTGCAATGATCAAGTTTTTGTGAATCATGTTAAAAATCTTTCTGTATTTCTTTTGTTAAGTTTTAACAAGCCTTTGTTTGTCTGTATGTATGAATGGTGACGTGGGTATGACGTCTTAATTATGTAAATTAAGTTTTAAATTTTCAGTCTCATGTATGTCTATACAGCTCTATAGACGTTATATGTTTGTATACTTCTGCTAACCCTTGTATGTTATTTATTTGTTCAGAGGTCTTTGGTAATCTCATGATTATTAGCCGATTATGATGCTAAATCTATAGGGCGGGGTTTGAGTCGTGACAGTTAGAAATCCCCTTTTACTTATATAATATATAGATAGATATAGATCTTATCCCATTTTTACCCCTCATTTAATATGAACAATAATTTCATAAAAATTTTCAATCTTAGTAAAATTTTATTTTTAATTGTAAAAATTATGATGATGTATTAAAATCATAAATCACAATGAAAAAATTATCAAGAAGTTCTATTTTGTTTTCAAAACTACTATTGAGTTATATCAAATGTCAATATTAATAAATAAGTCTTATTTTATTTTTTATTTTATAAATTGCTATAAAAATAATTTTTTATTTTTATTTTATTTTTCTCATTAAAATATGACCCAAAGATTTTCATAAATAACCTATTTTATATAAAATTTTATAATAAAAATATTTTAATTGTTGAAATTAAATGAATTTTTATAAACAAAAGTATAAGTATAACATTCATCAACTTTTTCATGCATTGAAAAATACACAAATTTGTCATAGCATTATTTTCATAACTCTTTGAAATTTTAATAGAATTTAGCATTTTTAGATTGCTTACACTTAAAAAAATCATAATTTTAAATAATAACAAAATATGTACTTTATATTATGATTATTTTGATCCAATTGTTATTTATGATTTTTTTAATAATCCTAATAATTTTTACAATTAAAAATTTTAATTTTAATTAAATTAAAATTATTTATAAAATTGATGTTCATATAAAATGATAAAGATAAAATTAGAATAAGATATAAGGAATTAAAATTATTTATAAAATTGATGTTCATATAAAATGATAAAGATAAAATTAGAATAAGATATAAGGAATGAACCTTTTCAAAATATTTCAAAACTTGAAAAAATTCAATAATTCTCATAAATGCAAAATAAAACTTTATTGATTATTTTCTCAAATTTTCACAACACAACAGAAAGGTCTCAAAAGACAGAAAGAAAAAACTTCTGGACAGAAAAATCTTTAGAGAGAGAAACATCTTCCAAGTTGCAACCCATCTGGTGGCCATCTCTTCCCCACCATACCATTTTAACCAGAATACATAAAGTAGTTCTATATACATCCTGAGTGAGACAGGTACAGCAAAAAGAGTAGTGGTAGTACTCTTTAATGGCTGGTTACAGAGCTGAAGATGACTATGATTACCTCTTCAAGGTGGTTCTGATCGGAGACTCTGGTGTTGGCAAGTCCAATTTGCTTTCAAGATTCACTAGGAATGAGTTCAGCCTCGAATCCAAGTCTACAATCGGTGTTGAGTTCGCTACCAGAAGCTTGAATGTTGATGGCAAGGTCATCAAAGCTCAGATTTGGGACACTGCTGGCCAAGAAAGGTAATTTTTTTTTTTTACTTTTCAGTTTCCTGATCTGGGTTTTCTGTAGATTTGTGTCTTTGTGAAACTATGTATACTTTTCTGGTTATATTTTGATTTAGGGTTTGTATTTTTTTTGTGTGTGAGTTTCTTAAGTAGGATTTGGGCATTTCTTGCCAAGAAAGGTGATTTTTAAACTATTAGTTCGAATTCTTGATCTGGGTTTCTTTGAACTCTGTAGATTTGTGTCTTTGTGAAGCTATGAATGCTTTTTCTGATTATATTTTGATTTAGGGTTTGTATTTGTTTGTCTATTTTGTTAGTTGCTCAAGTAGTATTTGGGCATTTCTAGCCAAGGAAGGTGGCTATATTTTGTAGACTGAGGATTTGGGAAGATCTGAATGTGGGTTGGTTGTCTTGTGGAAGTATTTTCTGTTTGGTGAGTTGGGTTGGTTTGATTTAAATTAATTGTACGTAGAGATCTGAAGAGTTTTGGATGCATTTCTGATCTCATCTACTTTTGATCGAGTATGGTTGTTGATCTGGTGGTTACTACCGTTTGGGGCTTGTTTAGATAGTACCTTTAGATTGTTCTATGGATTGATAGATCCTCATCATGTATAGCGTGCCGTGCCGTGCTTGTTATCGGTGGTTCTTCAATAGTTTGTCTTATTAACTCTCAATGAGTTGAAATAATGGGTTCAGACTGAGATGCTCAAAATATGGTTTCTGGAGTCAGGACTGTTGTAATTTTGCTTCATGAGATGGTTATCTACCCGTAGGAATTGAAGTGTTTGTACTAAAGTTCTTACAGTTTTCTTGGTTGGTATCATTTTTGTGTATTAGTGAAGATTGGATCTTGAGTCTTGATCCTACTGAAGTTCTCAAATTACTTATTCAATTTATTTCATGTTGTTTATGGTGTGGTAATGGTGATGCTGATGGTGAGTGTTGATTTTCTTTTTCTTTTTTTTTTTTGTTTTTTTGGGAGTGCGAAGGGGAGGTATTGATAAAAGTAGTGGTGGTGTGGACTGTACTGTGGAGATATATTTTGCTTTTGGTGAGCTTTGATGTTAATTATCCTTGTCTAATATTTTGATGAACTGCCCTTGGAACATATTTTTAAAATTATTAAATTTACCTTTTATAAAAATATTAGACATTTTTTTATTTAATTTTCTTATATCTTGGGTAAATTGAAACTGGAAAACTTGATATGAATTGTTGGAGCTGGGTCTTGAGTGGCCTTCGGGCCAAGTTTGCACCTGGGTTTTTTCTCTCTTGCTTTGTTCATTCTCTATCATTTCCACGTGTCCCCAGACACCACTTGTGCTGGGGAATGTTATACACTTGCGTCATCATTTCTCTAAACCACTGAAACTTGGGTTGGTTCATAAACTCTTGAGGCCTTTCAAAGCAGGGAAACATGTAATGAAGAAAGATAGAAATAACAATTTTGAGTTCTTTGATTCTATAATGAATATCCTAGTAAAAACTCCTAGTAAAGGAACAAACTGAGAACGCTTATAGTAAAAGGAACAAACTGAATTTGTTGGTTCATAAAGTCTTGAGGCCTTTTGAAGCAGGGAATGGTTTGCCCCCACCACAAAGCTCCTAGTGAAAGGAACAAACCGAGAGCACTCCACTCCTCGAAAGTCTTCAGGCCAAAGTATCAAGGCAGCCCTGCTGAAAGCTAACAGCATCTAACCAAAAAAAAAAAAAAAAGAGCCTCCACTAGCTCTCCTCCCTATCCTTCAAGGTCCTTTGAAACTGAGCGCTCCACATTTGAGTATTGATTATTTTCTTTTTGCAGTGTTTTACTTAGGCTATATTTGGATCATGGATTTGAGTAGAGATTTGGAAAGAGAAAAGGAGAAGGTAGGTAAATGTGAATGA
The DNA here is from genome assembly GCA_022316695.1 of Camellia oleifera. NCBI lineage: Eukaryota > Viridiplantae > Streptophyta > Magnoliopsida > Ericales > Theaceae > Camellia > Camellia oleifera. The sequence continues at coordinate 31,379,168 of CM039308.1, forward strand.
AATATAATTATATTTCACCCTTTTTTTCCCGTTTGCTTTCAAAATCTCTACCCAAATTGATGATTCAAACACAGTCTTAGAATAGTTCTTTATCCTATCCAAGTCTTGTTGCATCCACCATGCACTTGTATATATACAAAATTTATGCTGTTTCATACAGAGTGGAGATCTATTAAGACTACCCTATAATGAAAATTGCCAGAACTCTTTCTTATGACATTAGAATTAGGTGTTTCATGTGCCATTTGAATATATAACGTACCAATATGATGCCAATGGGATGCTATCTTATTGATGGTGGATATAAGAGGCTGTCATTTAGGTCCCGTTTGTTTTCCACTGTCACAGTCTACTCCGGATTGTGAATGATTGCAGTGAAGATGCCTCATGTTTGTTTTGGTTTTGGAGCTCTGGATTCGTAGTCCCTTTCGGACTACGATAGGCGTTGGCAAGGGTGTTGTTAGTCTAGGCGAGGAGGTGATATTAGAAAATAGTTCATTTGGCTTAGGGTGTTATCAGTCATTTGCCCGGACTTCCGGCTGGACGTCTGATCGGTCAACTGCAATTTTTTTTAACATGTTGGACATCTTTTTTTTAACATTAATGTTTAATGTTTAATGTTTTTGTGTTTTTTTTTTTTTTTGTTAAGTAAAAATCATAATTAAATTTGTTTTAATATGTTATATTTATCTAATTTAATCCCTAAACTAACAACTATCATCAAAACAAATACAATTTTACTAATCGCCTCACTATGAGTTCTTTTACTATCAATCCCCTCTATTCTACTTCTGAAAACAAATGGATCCTTAAAGCAATCAACGCATGCAATAGTTTAAAGAAAAAAAAGGTTAAATAAAAAAATTAAAAAAAGAGTCCAAATAGTACACATTAATGTGTGTTTAGGAGGGGAAAGATTGGGTATACACCTAACCTTTGGCATTAGGGAGGTAAGAAAAATCCAAAAAAATCGACCAAACCGATTGAACCAAATCAAACCAGCTATATTTGGTCTAGTTTTTTTTAGCAAGAATTGGTCTATGCAATTTTTAAATTTGTTTTTTATTTTTATTTTTGGTTCGGTATCGATTCACGTACCTTGTGCACCGAACTGAACTGAAACTGACCGTTTCAACATATATTATATTTATAATATATATAATCTAATAATATAAAGCTATTAATAAGTATAATAAATTATTAACATTAATTAATTAATCTTATAATTTTTATAATCTGACTATGTAAATTTTTATTATATATAATCTTAACTCTAACTCATTATTCTTGAAATCTTAGTATTTTTTAATCTTTTTTTTTTTTTTGTGTTTTTATTTTTGTTAATCTAGGAATTGAATAGTATTTATTAAATGGATGGATTGGAGATGTTTGAAATTGTGGACAAATAACTAATTTAATGTTCTAATATAGATTAGTGATTATTAACAACTAGCTTAAGTTTAAAACGTCCTAGATCGATTAAACCGTACCTTACCACACCGCACCGAATCGGTTCAGTTCAGTGTGATTTGATGGGAGAAATGGTTTGTATTGGTATTTAAAATAATAAAACCGATATTATTGGTTCGGTGAAATTTTTTATCTAATTACCAACCGTGCCGAATTGGTTACATCCCTATTTGGCATAGTACACAAAGTGCTTATCCTGAGATTTGAACTCATAATCTCAAGGTTATTAGGCCAAGGTTTTACCATTGAACCAATGGTCACCCTTATCACTCTTTAATAGTGTTTGATGTGCTGGTGTTGTTAGAAATTTATTTATTTATTTAGGGAAAGTTCAATTTTATAGTTATGTTATGGTCAACACAAGTGATGAATCATTTTCTTTTTCGTTCAATTATTGAATGCAATCAGTTAACTTTTTCCTAAGCTTTTGAACAGGCTACGTTAAAACTTAAGCAAAAGCACAGCTGTGGTGAACTTAAAGAATTCTGCTGCATGAAAGTCTTATAATTTATGGTATAGAATGTAATATTGTTGTTTGCCTTCTTCTCTCATCTTCATGTGTGTGTTTTTTAATTTATTTTTAATACAAGATTTTCAATCTTCAGCCCAACATGGCATATATTCCATGCCCAGACATTGGAACCCAAAAACACACAAATGTTAACTTCCAAGCCATTGAACCTTCATTGGATGATTGATGCTGCTTGCATGCTTAACCTATCTCCTTCTTGCTTCTAAGATCTAGGAATCATTGGCCATACTGGATAAGTTTTTATTCCTTATTCCAAATTTGTTGGGCCACATACTTTGATTATTGAGAAAATAAACAATTGTGAAAGCATATTTCCAGTTTTCAGTTTGTGACTCATTGTTTGCACAAGAAGAATCTTAGAACCCATATCACAATTTAATCATTTTTGATCTTTTGTTGAAAGAGACCAGAAAACATCTTCAGTAATTGTTTGGTTGTAGTTTTGCTGTGGTATCTCTTCTTGCCCTTTACCGTGGGGGGGGGGGGGGGGGGTTGCATTTTTTGGATCACTCTTTGGAAGTGCATAAAACCTCATCCTTTTTATGTCACTCTTTATGTAAAAACCTTATTTTCTTTATGTACTTCACGTGATTAAGTTTATTCTTTAACTTCTTACAACTTATAATGACTCCTAGCTAAATGATGAGGGCATACATCAATTTGACATTTTGACCACTTTCTACTGCCTCAAGTATTTAGTTGGATGAAGTTTCCAATTTCATAATTTAATTACTACTCTCACTTGACCACTTAAGGTTCAACTTTGACTCCCATAATTAATCCTTCGATACATAAGGTATTTGCTCAATTTTCTAGTTTGTTCTTAATCATTTAAATTTACTTTTGCGTTCTAGTGTTCAAGTGAATCATGCATTCCTAAGTGATACATGAACATATAAGAACTGAAAGTGCAAGATATATAGAAATGAATACCATGAATTAGTAGTGGCTTGGTGACTAAGAATGGACACTTCTAAGAAAGTGCATATCCGGCACCGACACTCATTGGACACTTCCTGACATGTGTGTTCAAATGTGTCATTATTTTTCAAATTTTTTTAGACCTAGACACACTTGATGAACATTACATGATTAAATTGTAGATCAGACTCTGGTGACCAAGGAGAGGGGATTCGTTTGGATTATAGTCTCCAATCTTGATTACTGTGTTCCAATGCTGTAGAATGGTCTTCTTTAGTAAAATGAAGGTTAGGATTTGGGTTTTAAATATCAACCATTACATATCGTATTGCCCCTTGCATATTGGGATTTTGAACTTCCGATAGCATTATTCATCAATATATCAGTTGATATTGTCCGATATTGATACATATCTTTTGCCGTTATTTAAAACCATTAAGATTCAACATGTATAAAGTAGAAAGGTGGGGGAAGGGTGCCTATCTACTATACCTTTTTCAGACGCCGTTATTAGCTAGAGTCTTGTGCATTGGGTACAACTTTGATTTGATCATGCCACGCTTCAATACCATTGATGACCGCCATATTTAGGGTTCGTTTGGGAGGTGGGTTGATTTTTTGACTATTTTAACCTGGGGCTAAAAAACCTCGTTTGAGAAGGGCATTTTGGTTTTTTTGGCTTTTTGGTTTTTTTGGATTTTTTGTGAGAAAAATGTAATGATTATGAGTTGGATGTAATGGTTTGTCTTATTGGGCTAAAATAGCCTATTTTGTCTTATATGGCTATTTTAGTCCCAACCCATCTTTCCAAACAAGCCCTTAGCCTTCCAATTGCCAGGCACAAAGTTTGATCTACGTAATTTATTTTTGGATTTGACTTTGAATAAGATATGTATATTTAGTCAAATATGTGAATTCTTAACCCAATTTAATGAACTGATTCTTTATGTCCACTTTGAATTTGATCAGATATGATTTTCTCTATGTTTGGGTGCATGATAATCCTCCAATCTGGATGGGATTAACACATTGATCTTTTGAGACATTGAACTTTTATGGAAGAATAATTAATGGATGATGTTGCTCTATGTGGTCTCACACCTTTGTCTCACATTTGTATTCTATTCTGTGAGAATTTTCTGTGTTCCTAGAAAGGTTGATTATACATTATCATATTTCTATTGCTGTTGAATGTTTTCGTGCATGTGATCATGTACCTTTATTCCGAGTTTTGACAACTTTTGAGTGTGTGTAGGTATCGTGCCATCACTAGTGCCTACTACCGAGGTGCTGTGGGTGCACTGCTTGTTTATGATGTTACCCGTCACTCAACATTTGAAAATGTCGAAAGGTGGTTAAGGGAATTGAGGGATCACACGGATCCCAACATCGTCGTGATGCTCATTGGTAACAAATCTGATCTTCGTCACCTTGTGGCGGTTTCAACTGAGGATGGAAAGTCATTTGCCGAGAGGGAGTCACTCTTCTTCATGGAAACGTCTGCTCTAGAAGCGACTAATGTCGACAATGCATTTGCAGAAGTTCTCACTCAGATCTATCGCATTGTCAGCAAGAAGGCGATGGAGTCCGCCAATGACGGAGCTGCTTCTGCAGTCCCCGCCAAAGGAGAGAAAATCGACGTTGATAAAGATGTGTCTGCGATGAAAAGAACCGGGTGCTGCTCAAACTAGGGGTTTGAACATAAATTTGATTTGCTTTAATGGGATGTGGCTGGTTTGTTGTTTTGCTGCATCTGTTATTGTACACCATGATTGTGTAAAATTTTCTCACAGATGTTCACATTAGGAGAAGGTGACGATTTTACTTTGCTCAATTTTAAATTCATTAACCCATGATTGTTTTATCATTTGTGCAAACAAAGAGCTTGATGAGGGATATAGGATATTACTATCTATTGGCCCAAATTTGCATGATGCTCTTGTCTATTTGAATGCAATTTTTGATCCCATTATCATTATTGGGGAAATATCAGATAAATAAAAAAATGGGAAAATTGATTAGGAATCATTGAAATATAAGGGTAGATTTTAATTGTATTTCATTGATTATTTCCTTTTAATTTGATATTTCCCCAATACAATTAATCGTCTATACAATTTTGTGGGACTAACAGGTCAATCAAAGGAAGTTTTTAACAACCCATTTTGGCCTACACATTTTTATGATATTTGTAATTTATTTTCTTATTATTGGACGAAAAAATTAACTGAGAAATTACAATTTCAAGTCTTAAGATTTGACCTTTGTAATAAAATAAAGATTAAATTTTTTTATTTTATCAATTTAAATTTTAAACTTTTGATATTTTTTTTAATTTAAATAATTTATCTATTTCAACTAAGTAAAATCATTTGAAAAAATGATATTTAGTCATTAAACTCAATAAAAAATGATATTTTTAATATTTTATGTATACTTTAATCATTAAATAAATCAAAATAGATGAATGATTTAGATTGAAAATAAATTAAAATATTAGAGTTTAAATTGATAAAATTAAAATTCGAGATTTATTTTGTTATGAAGCTTCAACCCTAAATTATTTTATATATATATATATTTTGTAATTGTCCCAAAAATAAATAAATAAAAAATTACAAAAAGAACTCTAAGATTTGACCTCAATTACAAATCAAACCTTAACTTTTTAATTGTTTCAATTTCAATTATGAATTTTTAAATTGATATCAATTTAAACCATTTGTTAAACTAACAGAAGAAAGCCACTCTAGACAATTTGACCATTTTTTTCTTCTGTTACGATTGACACCCACCTTCCACCCTTACCATCGCTCATCTTTACATCTCATCTTTCCTAACCCACCACCATGGCTCCATCATTTGTTCCTATCTACTACTATTTCTTTCCTTCATTAGTTTATTATTATCCCTCTTATTTCTTCCTCAGTCCATAATTATCACGATTGTCCTGTACTATCAAGAAAGAGTGTTACTATTAACATTTCAATTAATACTTTGAACCCTTCAATTTCTTTAAACCCCCCCCTCCTTCCCACCACCCACCACCCACCACCTACAAAATTCAAAACCCTAAAAATTTCTAAGACCTCCCAAATAATATCAAAATTATCCTTACAAAAATATCACACTCACCAAAATGTATATCCCTTAGCACACCCCTTAAGAACCCTTCATCTCCCAAAACCCTTAACAATTGAACTCACCAAACTTCCTCTCATCATTGAACTCACCAATATTCCTCTCACCGAGCAAGAGAGTTGCACTATCGAGAACTGTGCTGTTGATCTATTTGTTGTCGATCTCTTCGTCATCAATTTCTGTCAGAACCGATCTCTCACCATTGACCTCTCTCCGCTGCCATATTCAGACCAACAAATTAGTTATGTTCGAACCTGTATTACTAAACATTGTAAAAACATAAAGTCATATATTTATGAACAAGTTTAACCCATCAAAATTTAATAAACAAAGATAAGTATGTATCAACCAATTTGATTAACAAATAAAACTAAAGTTCATTGCATAACCAAAACATAAGTATGCATTAAGGTTACATCCAAAATGCTGAACATGTAAACAAAAAAGTTTGGATCCAAAGTGTCAAATATATAAATAATATTTGGTTAGACGTTGCCGAACTAATGCCTTTATTTTGGCCCTTTATTATCATTTTTTTGGTATTTGTTCGAGAAGTGAGTGTGGAAAAATTCGAACCATTTTCATCAATTTTTTTGTATTTAAAAAAAAAACCTTATTATTATAAGGTAATCTCCTCGGAACTCTGAATGTCATCCAAGGTGTAAATCTCCTCTGAGTTTATATTGTGATGCTCCATTCGTTTCATGGTATTGGGGTTGTTACAAAAATTTTCACTCTTTACTATTGCCAGAGAAGTGTGTGTTGTTAAATAATTGCTTGTCATTGTTGTCGAAAGACTAATTACTGAAGAGTTTTTAAGGTGTGCAGGTTTTAAGGATTTTGAAATGTTGGTGGTGATAGAAGTCTGTGCTCTCATAAATCCTATATTATGATTTGGGGGGTGAGTGAGTTTAATTGTAAGATAGAATATCTCAAAATAATTCATGTTCTTTTTGTACAAGTAATTTCATTTGAGTTTATTATTGTAAAAAAAAATTGAACAAAATAGGGTCCAAAGTATTAATTGGGATACTAATAACCTTGTTTGGTTTTAATTTTCTGAATTCAATTTTTAAAAAATTGAGTTTTTATTTTTATTGAATTTTTTTAAATAGTAATTTTTAGTTTTTAAATACACTTAGGCCTCGTTTGGGAACAGGCTAATTTAGTAACTTTTTGGCTAATTGGCTAAAAAGGTTGGTAAGAAAAACCTGTATGTTTGGGCCAACTTTTTGGCTAATTACGAAACGACGTGCAAAAAGTAGAGAGAAAAGGGAATCTTTGACTTTTTGGTATGAGTTGTTGGCTTTTTGGCTAAAAAGGTAACTTTTTGGCTAATTGGCTATTTTAGCCTCTTGCCAAACGAGGCCTTAATATAAATACAACATGTTTGTGAAAAAGATCTTTAAAAAGTTCAATAAATACCAAAAAAAAAAAAAAATTCAGTATATTTTTGTATTCTTGTTTATTTATTAAGTTTTAAAATATTTTTTTACAAATATTTTACTTTTTAGGTAAATTTAGTTTAAGTCCATATAAAAAGTAAAAAATTTGTTAAAATATTAAAAAAATTCACTAAAAAAATAAAAAATAAAAAATAAAAAATAAAAAATAAAAAATTCAAAAAATTGAAACCAAACAAAATAAATAGCAACACTCATCAACAAAAGTAATTAAATTATCTAAATTTTGTTTATTTCATTAGTCATAATTAAAAAATAATTAAAATTGATAGTATTTTAAAAATTAATGAGTATAAATTAAAATAATTAAAACATTATGATTTAATTTGTTATGAAATCAAAATTAATATTTTTTTAATATAAATTTTCAAAAAAATAAAAAGTAATAAGTAAAAATAAAAATCCAACCCAACAGATAGGGTCTCTATTTTTTTTTTGTTGGTAAATTACAATTATATTCTAGGATTTTTTTTTTTAAATACGAATCACCTTTTGTGATTTTAAAAATTACATTCTATCATTTGAGATTTCTAATTTCATAATAAATAGACAATTTTATTAATAAATTATTAATTAACAGTTTTTATGATATTAAAAATATGTTCTAATTAATAATTTAGATAATCTTATTATTATTTAAGAAACGGTTAAAAAATTTTGTGTCTAATTAATTCTATTAAATAAAAAATTCATACAGTGAGATATTTATAATTTTTTAAAAAATAAAAGATAATTTATAATTTAAGTGATATTTATAAATTATTTATTTTCAACACGACAGAATGGTCTCAAAAGACGAAAAGAAAAAATTTCTGGAGAGAGAAACGTTGAGCGAGAGAGAGAGAGAGAGAGAGAAAACATCTTCCAAGTTTACAGCCAATCTGGGCCAATCCCTCCCGCGTTAAACCATTTTAACCAGAATACATAAAGTAGTTCTATACACATCCTGAGTGAGACAGGTACAGCAAAAAGAGTAGTGGTAGTACTCTTTAATGGCTGGTTACAGAGCTGAAGATGACTATGATTACCTCTTCAAGGTGGTTCTGATCGGAGACTCTGGTGTTGGCAAGTCCAATTTGCTTTCAAGATTCACTAGGAATGAGTTCAGCCTCGAATCCAAGTCTACAATCGGTGTTGAGTTCGCTACCAGAAGCTTGAATATTGATGGCAAGGTCATCAAAGCTCAGATTTGGGACACTGCTGGCCAAGAAAGGTGATTTTTTTTTTACCTTTCAGTTTCCTGATCTGGGTTTTCTGTAGATTTGTGTCTTTGTGAAACTATGTATGCTTTTCTGGTTATATTTTGATTTAGGGTTTGTATTTTTTTTTGTGTGTGTGTGAGTTTCTTAAGTAGGATTTGGGCATTTCTTGCCAAGAAAGGTGATTTTTAAACTATTAGTTCGAATTCCTGATCTGGGTTTTCTTTGAACTCTGCAGATTTGTGTCTTTGTGAAGCTATGTATGCTTTTCTGATTATATTTTGATTTAGGGTTTGTATTTGTTTGTCTATTTTGTTAGTTGCTCAAGTAGAATTTGGGCATTTCTGGCCAAGAAAGGTGCCTTTTTTATTTTGTTTGTTATATTTTGTAGACTTAGGATTTGGAAGATCTGAATGTGGGTTGGTTGTCTTGTGGAGGTATTTTCTGTTTGGTGAGTTGGGTTGGTTTGATTTGGATTTAATTGGTACGAAGAGATATGAAGAGTTTTGGATGCAATACTGATCTCATCTACTCTTGATCGAATATGGTTGTTGATCTGGTGGTACGACTGTATGGGTCTTGCCTAGATAGTATGTTTATAACATGTTATGGTAATCTTGGTTGGAGGTAGATTAAGTTTAGATTGTTCTATGGATTGATAGATCCTTGGTCTGTACAGCTTGCTGCGCATGTTATTCGTGGCTCTCCAATAGTTTGTCTCATTAACTTGCAATGAGTTGAGTAATGGGTTCAGACTGAGATGTTCAAAATGTGGTTTCTGGAGTCTGGACTGCTGTAATTTTGATAAATGGGAAGGTTGATCTACCTGTAGGAACTGAAGTGTTCATACTAAAGTTCCTACAGTCTTCTTGGTTGGTATCATTTTTGTGTATTAGCTAAGATTGGATCTTGAGTCTTGTTCATACTAAAGTTCTAGTATTACTTCTTCAATTTATTTCATGTTGTTTATGGTGTGGTAATGGTGATGATGGTGAGTGTTGGGTTTTCTTTTCTTTTCTTTTGGGAGTGGGAGGGGGAGGTATTGATAGCATCAGTGGTAGTGTGTGTGGCTATTGTACTGTGGAGATATATTTTGTTTGGTGATTGGGTGCTGCTTATGATGTTAATTATCCTTTTCTAAATATTTGGATGATTTGTCCCCCCTTGGAACATATTTTTAAAATTTTAAGCTTTACCTTTTATAAAAATAATAGACAATTTTTTATTTAATTTTCTTATTGCTTGGGTTAGTTGAAACCGGAGAACTTGATATGAATTGTTGTGCCGCGTTCCTCCTAGTTTAAGCTTTTGAGACTAATGGTAATCTAATATGGTATTGGAGTTGAGATGGGTCTTGAGTGTCCTTGTGGGCCTAGTTTGCACCCTGGGTTTGTTTCTCTTGCTTCATTCATTTTTTTATCATTTCCATGTGCATCCAGACCACATGTGTTCGGGAATGTTATACACTTGTCTCACATCATTTCTTGAAACCACTGAAACTTGGTTCATAAATTCTTGAGGACCTTTCGAAGCAAGGAAACATGTGATGAAAGATAGATAGAATAGAAGTAACAAATTTGAATTCTTATTCTAAAATGGATATCATATAAAAAGCTCCTAGTAAAGGAACAAACCGAGAACATTCATAGTAAAAAGAAGCAAATTGAATTTGTTGGTTTGTAAAGTTTTGAGGCCTTTGAAGCAGGGAAATGTTTGCCCCCACCACAAAGCTCCTAGTGAAAGGAATAGACCGAGAACACTCACACTCCTTGAAAGTCTTCAGCCCAAAGTATCAAGGCAACTCTGCTGAATGCTAACAGCATCTAACAATCCAAGAGAAGGTCTCCATTGAGGTGCCCTCTGCATCCTTCAAGGTCCTCTTAAATCAAGGGCTCCACACCATGCCTGCTGAAGAGACCTCAAGGTGATTTTGGAGTTTATGTATTCCACCTCTTAAACTAGTTAGTGTTAAAATTATGTTTTATGGGGATAGTCATGAAGGTTTTAATTAAATGGGTACTAAACTGATAGCTAGCCTTGTAAATGCACACTTTAAAATAAGAATCATGAGGATTTGTGCCCGGAGATTTTCCATATTTCTATTGTTAGGGTAGCTTTGTGCAAAACATCTGAGTATTATTTTTTTTCTTTTTGTAGTGTTTTTACATAGACTTTGTTTGGATCATGGATTTGGAAAAAATGAAAAGGAAAAGATAGGTGAAATGTGAATAAAATATAGTTATATTTCATCCTCCTTTTTCCTTTCCCCTTTTAAATCCATACTAGTAAAATCTAAATTCTAGATACGTGATTTATTATTTTACCAAATTCAATCCACAAATCAATAAGATGGATACTATAATTCTCAACACTAAGTCAAATCTAAATCATGCTTCTTTCGAATGGAAGTGATTTAGATCTAAACTTAGAAATCAATAGATAGAACACAATAGATTTTAATTTGGAAAATACAATTCCAATTGGAATTGTCCTATTGCAATTGCTAAAAAACCACTAGTTAAGAGGCTGAGCAAATCCACTAAGACAAATCATGAAGATTACAACAAGACATCTCACCCAATCTACCTCCTAGTGAATCCACACCCGGTTGATTTCCTAGATGCTTTCCAATCTTCAATCCAATTTGCTTTTAAGGATTTGAAGCTTGTTGAATTGAATCCACAACCTCGAACTGAGCTTTGTTACCACTGAAATCACGCTGAAGAATAGTCACAAATGAATCTCCCTTCTTTTTTTTTTTGGATAAATAAAAAAATCACAAACGAATCTCCCTTGAATTGTCCTTCAATTCCTTGAGATGTATGGAGATATAGCACTCAATTATTAAGGGAAAACTCAAAGAACTCATTCCTATATCTCATACTCTGTTTCAGGAGCTTGCAGAGAGATGTATTAGAAGAGTTAGATCTAGATCTGAAGAGCAGGAGAATTTTTAACAAACTGAGATCGAGTTGATCACTTGTGCTGCACAAAAGACTGCTCTGCAGTTGTAACAAACTTTGAACACTTGAACAACTTAGAGAAATTGAGTCTTCGCTTGAGTCCACCTTTCTTTGCTCTAGCGATGAGTGCAACCATCCACTGTCTCAGAAACTCAGACTGAGAAATTGCAAGACTAAAAAGTTTTCTCGAGTGCACAAACCAAGCTTGCAGGATCTCAGATCACAGACTAAGATATTGCAGGGCTGAAAATATCGCTTGAGCGCACTTTTGATTGCTCGAGCTGTCCATGGAGCTTTTCAATTGTTCTGAAGAAGTTGAAGCTGATCAGTATGAAGGAAGATCACCCAGGACACTCAAGATCCTCACAACAATACACAAGAACAACCAATACAACTCAAAAGTGTTTGTCATGCGAAATTGCCAAAACAAAGGTCCTAACACTACCCAAATTGGTGATTCAAACACAGCCTTAGGATAGTTCTTTACCCTCTCCAAGTCTTGTTGCCTCCACCATGCACTTTGTGTATGTACAAAATTTATGCAGTTTCATACAAAGTGGAGATCAATTAAGGCTGCCCTATAATGGAAATTGCCAAAACTCTTTCTTCTGATATTAGAATTAGGTGTTTCATGTGGCATTTGTATATATGAAGTAGCAATATGAAACCTAATGGGACGCTGCCCTATTGATAGTAGACATAAGAGACTTTCATTTAAAGCAATCAAGGCATGCACTAGTTTAGATATGGTGAAAAATACATTTCACAAATTGTCACCCTTTAATATTGTTTGATGTGGTGGTGTTGTTAGAAATTTATTTATTTATTTTGAAGTAAGTTCAATTTTATAGTTATGTTATGGTCTACTACAAGAGTGATTAATCATTTGCTTTTTCTTTTAATTATTGAATGCAATCAGTTAACTTTCTCCTAAGCATTTGAACAGGCTATGTTAAAAGTTAAGCAAAAGCACGGCTGTGGTGGACTTAAAGAATTCCGCTGCGTGCAAATCTTATAATTTATGGCATAGAATGTAATATTGTTGTTTGCTTCTTCTCTCATCTGCGTGTGTGTTTTAATTTAGGTTTAATTTAATTTAATTTATTTTTAATATAAGATTTTCAGTCTTCAGCCCAACTATGTCATATATTCCATGCCCAGACATTGGAACACAAAAATACACAAACTGTTAACTTCCAAGCAATTGAACCTTCATAGGATGATTGATGCTGCTTGCATGCTTAAACTATTTCCTTCTTGCTTCTAAGATCTAGGAATCATTGACTATGAAGCACGGGTATAGGTACGAGTATTGGTACTGGTATGATACGGGTTCGTCGATACGGTAAAATCTAAAAAAAGTAGATTACGGGTATGGGTATGGTTTGGTACACTTCTAAAAATATATTTTTTAATTTAGAGTAATGTAAAAATTAATTAAATGGTTTAATTTATTAAGATTCAACCTACAATTAACATTTAATGCCAAAAGTAGAGGTATAAATCAAAATTAAATGTCAATATATTTTACGAACCATAGTTTAATTTTAAAAACATGCTAAGCATAAAATTAAAAATAAAAAAGAATTCCAGTGAAAGGAGTTTTATCTTTGTAGTAGAAGAAAATATTGTTTCAACTGAGGTACGGTCCGGCTTGGGCATATGGTAGGTATGTCTGGGTACGCCAAAAATTAAAAAGAAAAAATTTGGGTACGTCTTTCGTGTACTCGGTATGTATGTAGAAGTATCATACAAGGTGCCATACACTGGTAAGTACCTGGTACGGATACGGGTACGGCTTGTTTTTTGAAGTACTCATACTTCATAGAATATTGGCCGTACTTTGGATAAGTTTTTATTCCTTATTCCAAATTTGTTAGCCCACATACTTTGATTATTGAGAAAATAAACAATTGTGAAAGCATATTTCCAATTTTCAGTTTGTTTTAATCATTTTGATCCTTAAAAGAGACCAGAAAACATCTTTAGTAATTGTTTGGTTGTAGTTTTGCTGTGGTATCTCTTCTTGCCTTTACTTTATTTTATTTATTTATTTATGTATTTATTTATTTATTTATTTTTTGGGGGGGGGTGGATTTTTTTGTTTTGGTCTATTTTCTGTTCAAGGATTGACATTTCTATGGGATCACTCTTTAGAAGTGCATAAAACCTCATCTTCTTTTTGTCACTCTTTATTTTAAGACCTTATTTTCTTTATGTATTTCATGTGATTAAGTTAATTCTTTAACTTCTTACAACTTGTAATGACTCCTAGCTAAATCATGAGGGCATACATCAATTTGACATTTTGACAACTTTCAACTGCCTCGAGTATTCATTTTGATGAAGTTTTCAATTTCATAATTTAATTACTACTCCCACTTGCAATGCTTGACCTCTTAAGGCTTAATTTTGACTCACATAATTAATCCTTCAATACATAAGATATGTGCTCAATTTTCTAGTTTGTTCTTAATCATTTAAATTTAATTTTGCTTTCTAGTGTTCAAGTGAATCATGCATTCATAAGTGATACATGAACATATAAGAACTGAAAGTGCAAGACATAAAGAGATTAACACAAGAATTTGTAGTGGCTTGGCGACTAAGAACGGACCCTTCTAAGAAAGTGCAAATTCGGCACCAGCATTCATTAGACACTTCCTGATATGTGTCGAACACACGGCCAAATGTGTCATTATTTTTTAAATTTTTTTTAGACCCTACATGCACTTTGGTAACATTATAGGATTAAATTGTAGGTCAGAATCTGGTGACCAAAGAGAGGGATTCATTTGGATTATGGTCTCCATCCTTGATTATTGAGTTCCAGTGCTGTAGAATGGTTTTTTTTAAAGAAAAATGAAGGTTAGGATCTGGGTTTTAAATATCAATTGTTACGTATTGTATTGCCCGTTACATATCAGAATTTTGAACTTCCGATACTGTTATTCATCAATATATCGGCTGATATTGTCTGATATTAGTTGATATATGAATGTATTGCCGATACTGATACACATGCCTATACCGTTATTTAAAACCATTAGGATTCAACATGTATAAAGTAGAGAGGTTGGGGGTCATTTAAAACTATTAGGATTCAACTTGGGGGGGTTGGGGGGCCTACCTACTGTACCTGTTTTTAGACACCATTATTAGCCAGTCTTGTGCATTGGGTACAACTTTTTGTTGATTGTGCCACGCTTCAATATCATTGATTTTTTTTGGGGGGGGGGGGGGGTAATCTACTGTACCTGTTTTTAGACGCCATTATTAGCGAGAGTCTTGTGCATTGGGCACAACTTTTTGTTGATTGTGCCACACTTCAATACCATTGATGAGCACCATATTTACTTCCAATTGCCAGACACAAAGTTTGACCTATGTAATTTATTTTTGGATTTGACTTTGAATAAGATTTGGATATTTAGTCAAATAGGTGAATTCTTAAGCCAATTTAATGAACTGATTCTTTAATGTCCACTTTGAATTTGATCGGATTTGATTTTCTCCATGTTTTGGTGCACAATAATCCACCAATCTAGATGGGATTAACACAGGGATCTTTTGTGAGAGTTTTGTGGTAGAATAATTAATGGATGATGTTGCTCTGTGTGGGTCGCACACCTTTGTCTCACATGTGTGTTCTATTCTGTGAGAATTTTGTGTGTTCCTAACATGGCTGATTAAATATCATAATTTTTCTATTGTTGTTGCATGTTTCGTGCATGTGATCATGTACCTTTGTTCCAAGTCTTGACAACTTATCACCATTGAGCGTGTAGGTATCGTGCCATCACTAGTGCCTACTACCGAGGTGCTGTGGGTGCACTGCTTGTTTACGATGTTACCCGTCACTCAACATTTGAAAATGTCGAAAGGTGGTTAAGGGAGTTGAGGGATCACACGGATCCCAATATTGTCGTGATGCTCATTGGTAACAAATCCGATCTTCGTCACCTTGTGGCGGTTTCAACCGAGGATGGAAAGTCATTTGCTGAGAGGGAGTCACTCTTCTTCATGGAAACGTCTGCTCTAGAAGCTACTAATGTCGACAATGCATTTGCAGAAGTTCTCACTCAGATCTACCGCATCGTCAGCAAGAAGGCGATGGAGTCGGCCAATGACGGAACTGCTTCTGCAGTCCCCACCAAAGGAGAGAAAATCGACGTTGGAAAAGATGTGTCCGCAATGAAAAGAACTGGGTGCTGCTCAAACTAGGGTTTAGAACAGAAATTTGATTTGCTTTAATGGGATGTAGCTGGTTTGGTGTTTTTGGCTGCATCTATTATTGTACACCATGATTGTGTAAAATTTTCTCAGAGATGTTCACATTAGAGGAGAAGGTGAGGATTTTACTTTGCTCAATTTTAAATTCATTAACCCATGATTGTTATATCATTTGTGCAAACAAAGAGCTTGATGAGGGATATAGGATATTTACTATTTATTGGCCCAAATTTGCATGATACTCTTGTCTATTTTAATGCTATTTTTGATCCCATTATCATTATTGGGCAAATATTTTATAAAAAAGAAGGGAAAAGTGATTATAAATCATTGAAATATAAGGGTAAATTTTAATTGTACTTCATTGATTTGGAATTACCTTTCTTGTTTCTTTTTGGTCTGATATTTTCCGTATTCCGCAAGTCCTATTTTTTTTTTTGAAATTTTTTGTTAAAATTTATCTAACAAAGTCCTGTATTCCATTTCAATAAATTTTACAGTCCATGTAACTATGGCTTGGTCTATGAGGTGTTTGAAATGACCTTGTTATGTCTAGGAAAATAGTGTTTAATTAACTAGCCAGGAGGTCGAAAACTAGTCGATTATTCTGTTTTTATGTTGTTTAATTTGCATGATTACCGTATCAGTGTCTGCTACTGGCATCACTTACGATGACTTTTTCGAGTGTTTACGATTTTTTTGGTGACTGATGCTCTGGCGGCAGAGGGATAAAAATAAAAAGTATATATTTTAAGGAAAATGTCTCGTAGCTCAAATTTTGTGGCTCAAAAGTAGTTTAAATGACCAAAAAGACGTCGTTTTGGCCATTTGAGTCACTTTTGAGCCACAAAATTTGAGTTATGTAGCATTGTCGATATTTTAATTTACACTTTTTATCAAATAATTTCATTAATTATGTCCCTACAACCAAAACAAAATAATTTTTGGACCAAACACTATACACTGATAAAAATGAATCTTTCACCAATTATAAAAAAAGAAAAAAGAATCTCATAATTTTTTTTTGGAAACGAGGTAATAGGGGGTATTGGGGATGTATTTGCGCGGGTTACACAGTAGTAATTGCTGTGTAGCGAAATGGGTTTATTTTAAAACTTATTTTGATAATTTGAACCGTTTATATTTTAGAATACACAAAGTAGAATATGCCTGTAAAAAAGTCAAATTAATGGGATATCGTTTACCCATTTATCTCCTCACATTTGTATTTATTTTATTACTTTATGAATAGGTAAACGATATCTGATTAACTTTCCATATTTGTATTCATTTTATTACTTTATGAATAGGTAAACGATATCCGATTAACTTGATTTTTTACAGACATGTTCTACTTAATGTATTTTAAAATATGAACGGTTCAAATTATCGAAATAAATTTCGAAATGAGCCTATTTCACCGCATAACAGTTGCTGCTGCGTAACCCGTGCAACAGCATCTCCAATTCCTGTATGGCCATCTAGGTTGCTTCTATTTGTCTTTAACTTCTTTTGGGAAGTTGGTAATAATCTACTTTTCAGATTATTACCAACTTCCTCTCTCACAAAAAAGCTACTTATAAGCTGCTTATAAGTAACTTTTTACCAAAAAACTGATTATTACTAATTTCTCAAAATAGGCCTAAATCTACTTATAACCAATAAAGATCTCATTAAATATTAATTTATGTCCATAATCTGGCATTTGTATTGTATCTATAAAAATTAATGAACCCAATGTGATCATGTCCACAATCGTCATCAGTGACAGTGACTTGGTATGGATTTGCATTTGACGCCGTTTCATACACGTGTAACAACATCATTGGATCTAAAAGTAGACCCGAAGGCCGGCAAGGACGGGCGCAAGTACAAGGCTGCAAGGAGAGAACCTTGGCTCCATTTAAGTGAATGAGGATCCTCTCCTTGCAGCTTTCGTATTTGCGTCCGTCCTTGCAAGCCTTCGGGTCTACTTTTAGGCCCAATTTTGATAATCCGAATCGTTCATATTTTATGATTTATTCAGTACATCATACCTGTAAAAAATCAAGTTGATCGGATATCAGAAAGTATGTGTTCGAAAAATTGAACTAAAAACTATTTTTTAAATAATTTAATAAACAGTTTTCCGAACATATGCTTTCTGATATCCGATCAACTTGATTTTTACAGGTATGATATACTGAATAAATCATAAAATATGAACGGTTCGAATTATTAAAATTGGATCTAAAAGTAGATCCGAAGGCCGGCAAGGACGGGCGCAAGTACAAGGCTGCAAGGAGAGAACCTTGGCTCCATTTAAGTGAACGAGGATCCTCTCCTTGCAGCTTTCGTATTTGCGTCCGTCCTTGCAAGCCTTCGGGTCTACTTTTAGGCCCAATTTTGATAATCCGAATTGTTCATATTTTATGATTTATTCAGTACATCATACCTGTAAAAAATCAAGTTGATCGGATATCAGAAAGTATGTGTTCGAAAAATTGAACTAAAAACTATTTTTTAAATAATTTAATAAACAGTTTTCCGAACATATGCTTTCTGATATCCGATCAACTTGATTTTTTACAGGTATGATATACTGAATAAATCATAAAATATGAACGGTTCGGATTATTAAAATTGGATCTAAAAGTAGACCCGAAGGCCGGCAAGGACGGGCGCAAGTACAAGGCTGCAAGGAGAGAACCTTGGCTCCATTTAAGTTTCTGATTAATTACAACAAATTAATTAAATTTTAGAGGTTGATTACTGGCTAGACATTGTCATTAAATTAATTTAATTTATCTTAACAATACAAGATGACTACAAAATAATTCAGGGGCCACTTGGGGGTTCCCTCACCAACTACTTCTCTTAAATTAAATTTATTTATACCATATTATAATTGGTATCAATTTAATTAATAAATTTAAAGATGAAGATGTGCAATATTTTTTTTTGTATATCTTACACATGAAAGGCTTGACAAAATTCGATTTACATTATCAAAATAGGATCTGTGGCAAGTTTTACGAGTTCGGACAATATCCTTCCATCCTTCATGGACTAGAGCGGATCCCAAGTTCAGAATTTGAGATGGTGTTAAAATAAAATGTCATAGATTTTGATTTTCAAAAAAAACCCTTTCTAACTTGTTTACAATACAAAATTGTATAGAAAGGAGGTTAGGCTTTGAAATCCAATATTTGAGATGGTGTTGATATAAAATGTCTTTTTAGCCTATTTAGGCCAAGTTTGGATACTCCCAAATAATTCAAAAAGTCAAAAAGTTACTTAAAAAGTTAAAAAGTTAACACTATTCACTAAAAGTCAACAATTACGGTTGCACAACTCCCAATTCAAATTTTTCTCTAAAAATCAATTTTCACAATTTTTTATTACACATTTTTCCATAAAAAGTCAAAAAGTTAACCCAAACATTCATATTTTCAACCTCAATTTTTTGTTCAAAAAGACAAAAAATACATTTATTTAGTCTTCCCAAATAAGGCCTTAAAGTATAAAATTATACAGAGAAGAAGTTAGGATTCCAAATGAAGACCTTCCGTTTGGTAAATAAGATCTTTATTACTTTAGCTGTACACAATGTGTGTACTTTTAAATAAAAATAAATATTTAGACTTTTCATATTTAATAATATACCCATTGAGTGACCGACACCACTAATATATATATATATAAAGACGAATTATCGCAATTTGATAAAATCGTCATGTTAAATTATCATATAATAGTAATATTCATGTAACCAGTGGTTGAGCCAGAATTTTGGCTCAAAGGGGGCACCATTGAGTTAAAATCTTAACAAAATTCACAATCAAACCACCTAATTTTTATTTGATGGTAAGAATAAAAATCATTGTAATGCAAATATTATATTTAAATATAAGCTCAAACTAATCAATCTTAATCATTTTTTGTTTTTAGTTTGATTTTATATATGATGATCATATGGTTTGAAAAATAATTACATGTCTTATAAAATATGAAAACGAAATTATATTAAGTTGCACGCACAAAACATAGGTAGATAGGAATAAAAAGGAAAAGAAATGAGAGAGAAGGTGAGTAAATAATACAAAGACACTAATATATATCACTTATTTTTTTTTTACAGTTTTGAATCATTGAATTACATAGTAATAATTGTTGTTAATTGTGTAATAAGTATTTCTAAACAAAGAAACTAATTATGAGTATTCATATAATAGGTGATATAACAAAAAATTCAATAACATAAAATATTTCTCTAATATAAAAAATTTGTGACAAATAGTAATATATTAAACAAGTTTTTCATCATTATTAATTACAATATTAAAAATTTTTACAAAAATATTTCACATAAATTTTTACGATTGACTTCAAGAAAGATTAAAAAAAAAAAAAAATAGTATTATTTGTAACTAGTGTATTATAGACAATGTAACAAAAAAGTCATAGATATAAGTTTTAAAATAAATTATATAATGATAAAGTAATTTTTTATACACGAAATTTGAGTAAAAATTCAATATAATAGTAACACCACATCATAATTGATATATAATATTACCAACCAATAGTAAAGAAACATGGAGGATGAACTTCACATATGAAATGTAACTAATAATCTAATAAATTTTATATCTTCATTGAGATTAATTATGTTTGCATGTCAATAATGATAGACATTACTATTATATTAAAATTTTTATAGATGATAATATGACTTCTCATAATTTTTTTATCAAAAATGCTTTAGAACTCTAATATAGGAGCTCTAATAGCTCTAATGGGAAGGTGAGACTCACTCTGATGTGATGTTTGTGCCTTGCTTTGTTTTTTTTTTTTTTTTTTTTTTTTTTTTGCTTTGACACATCACTAGAACTCAAATTAGAGCTCTAGATTTAGAACTCTCTATCATTTCCCTTTTTATAAACTTTTTTTATTTAAAACATTTTTTTTATGTTTGAAAAAAAAAATAAATCAAAACGCAGGGAGCACGTGCTCCCCTAAGCCTATGTGCCTCCGCCACTACATGTAACTAACCACCGAAATTATTAGTAGTCATCAGATGAGTCCAGCTATTATTGCTTAATAGTTGATTATATGTGTTCATCACTTGACTTTAAATCTCAGTTAATTATTTATGTTTTAGTTTTCTATTGCTGGGAAATTTTGGTTTGCGCCTTCCCCATATGTTTATTGGTGTATATAAAAAACGAGGATTGACTTGAGTTAATAATATACATTTTTTTGATGGTGAGTTGATAAGTTGTACATAGACACATTTGCAACAACAAATAAATAAAGGGGACTTGCACTATAAATCCAATTTTAAAAATTTTAGGGCAATAGTCTAAAATTCTATTATTTTGGAACTAAAAGGATAAAATAATTTAAAAGATCATATTATCCTTATTTGTCCATCTCCGTTCACGTTATCTATTTGTCCATATGTCATTCTCCTTATTTGTTCACGTTACCTATATGTGCACCTATCTGTCTATATCACTACTACCACCAATTGCCAACCGGCCACTTCTAGCCATTTTTTTAAACAATTGGTTGATGTTAGTGTGGTGGCAATGGGGTAAATATATATATATTCAATATCAAAATAAAAAAATACTTAAAATGAATTACCATCAAGTAAAAATATGTTTACTAGTAATATTTTGAATATCTTTTTCTAAAACATATTTAACACTTTTACAATCAACACGTAATGGGAATTTTTGATTTAAAATGTCATTTTGAAATTTACTAATACATAAAACGATAGATAAAATTTCTTTTTTCAAATTTTTTACTAGTAAAATTTCTTTTTGTTTTCATTCCGATATTCAAAATTTTTCTGTGCTTTGTTCCAAACACCAGAATGAAAACAAACAATTTGTTCAGATGACTGGGGAGTGTTTTTCTGAAGGAGAATGCCACCATAACCAACATCAGAAGTATCAGTCTGAATAATTTTGAATGAATTATCAGTAGGAATGCCAAGACAAGGCAATGTCTTGACATATTTTTTGACTTGTTGAACAATTGCAGTATGAGTAGAAGATCAAGGAGGAGGGTTATCTTTCAACCTATCAAAAATGGGTTTACAAGTTTTCTTAAGGTCTTTGTAAAATTCAGCAATGTAATTTAAGGAACCTAAAAACTGTTGTAACTAGGTTTTGTCTAAGATTTCATCAGGGAATTTCATCAGTGAACTTAGAAGCAAACTTAATAGATCGATTGATAGGAAGAATAGTACTTTGGTGGATATCATAACTTAAAAATCTAACTTTAATTTGGAATAGTTTAATCTTAGGAGCAGAAATGACTAGACCATTATATTTGATAATATGAAGAAAAGAATTAAGATGTTTCCAATGTTTATCGAGTGACTTAGAGAAAATGAGAATATCATCTATGTAGACAATAGAAAAATGACAAAAGATATTAAAAATTTCATTCATAATGTTTTGAAATTCACTAGGAGTATTTTTTAATCCAAAGGGCATGACATTCCATTCGTAATGGTCAAAAAGTGTAGTAAAGGCAGTTTTATAGCGATCATCAAGATGAATTTGTATCTGCCAAAATCCACTTTTAAGATCAAATTTACTAAAGATGTTAGCTTGATCTTTTAATGAGATCTTTTTTATTAGGGATTTGATAGCGTATCCATTCTAAAACTTTGTTTAACGGTTTATAATTAATCACTAATCGTAGAACACCACGTTCAAGTTCAGTATTTTTATTAACATAAAAAGCAGGTTAAGACCAAAGTGACTTGCTATTACTAATGATGTTATTTTTTAATAATTCATTAATATTTTTTTTTGCACATTTTCCACTAATTCATGATTCATTTGAATAGGTCGAGACTTAGTAGAAATTTGTCTTTCATTAAAAATTTTAATATAAGGGAGTATAACTATATGTTTTTTCCTATGCCAGAAAGCACTAGGTAAAGTGGAACAAACGGTATTTTCTAATTGATTTTTAAATTTATCAATTTTGAATATAAGAATCGGATTAGTCAGTTGAGTTTCAATTCTTTTGTATTGTATTTCTTCTTTGAGAAATTTGAGTTGTTTAGTTAATCGATTAATAGATTGGGATATAGAATATTCTTTTAATTGATTTAATTCTTTAATTTCAGGAGGAGACAAGAATTTAAAAGTCACTGTTTGACTAAAAGCTTGTGTGGTTATGCCACGGTTAGTAGTAGTAAATGGATATAGTAAAAAATAAACGGAGTTCCTAGAATGACTTTGTCGGTCATATTTCTAACTAGAACAAATGATGTTTTAAAATAAATATTATTTTGACAAATATGTACTTTGGATAATTTATATTTAATATGCATTTGACTTTCATTAGCAAAATTTAATTGTTCACTAGTTTTATGATAATTTTTCGTGGGGATTAAACTTTCTTGAATACAATTTAAATCAGTGTCAGTATTAATGAGAGCTATGACTTCTATTTTAAAGTCATTAATAACTAGTTTGACTTTTGAATGCCATTTTTGAATATAAATTCTATTAATAATATTTAAACGATGACTATCATTGTGATTACCACTATTAGATTTAGTTGATTGATTATCAAAGATGACGTGGCTAGTGTCACGACCCACTTCCCGTACCCAAGGGTTAACTATCGTGATGGCCAGTAACTGAGGTTACCTCTGGCCAATTCTTGAACAAATTAATAAACGCGAGCGGAAACAATATTTAAGTGAGGGTGCCAAAATAATCATTGGAGCTTCTATTTTTATTACAAAATTTATTGACCAAAAATGCCGATATTTACATATAAAAATATCATAAAAATACTGTGTGTGTCTATTCCTCAGCCCCGCGTGTAAGACTTTCCAAAAGTTATTTCTGAATTGCATTGTTTCATGAAAATTGGTAAACAGCTATAAGCACATAGCAGAGTGAGAAATATTATACCAAGAGTATAAGGGACACAAAATAACCATGGATAGTTATGTAACTAAAATATTTAAAATAACTTAGTTTGAACAAATAATCATTTAAGTAACAAAACTGAGATTATGTAAATAAATAACCATATCTATGGTACCGAACAGAACAGAACAGAGGTCACATGAGTGACAGTCAGAACAGAGGCACGGATTCAATAGGTGACTCGTACAGATTATAGAGGTGACTCCCACAATAGTGTAGCACTTATCACCGCACAACACTTTGCTCCGCATAGAATATTGGTTAATAGATTTATGACAATAGAGGGCCACAAAGTGACCAAATAGAGCCCAATGGTTATTTAAGTCCCCAAGGTGTAGGACTCTCGTGGTAGTACTTACAAAACATAATTGTTTATAAGGTTATAGTCAAATATTCTTTAAAATATAAACAAACATATACATGGGTTTCATATTAACAAATAGGGTTCAGAAAATAATTCACGTAATTGAAATATTAATATAATTTATAAAACATAACTTGTATAAAATAAATATGGTAAGTTAAAACATACGTAAAATATATTATGGTAACTCAAGGTATAATATAACTCACCTTAAAAGTAATACCTTACTCTTTCTTTCCACTACCAAAAACCCTTTCGACTTCAATTATTTTCTTTTCCTTTTCTTCGTTTCATTTCCCTTCCTTTCTCTCTTTTTTTCCCTTTTTCTTTCCTTTCTTTCTTTCCACCTAGTTGAATCACCTCCTCCCTATAAATAGGGATAGGTAAGCACATCAGTTGGCCAACACATGACCAGCGCATATCTTTCCCAGATTTGATTCATAAATTATATAGATTTATACTTATCTTTAATAAATATTTAAGATAATTATACTTTGGCTCAGTTTTTTAATATAACTATATAAATAAATTAATCCCTAATTAAATTACACTCTATTGTATACCAACAGAAAATTAATTAATTATTTTACTATCACACCCAATATTATTATTTATTTACTCTTACTTTAATATTTATTAATTGACTATCTTTAACTTTAATTTGGCCTAACTAGTATTATAATTTCATATTTCTAATGATTTGGCCCCAAATAATAATCCCTAATTAATCTCATATTTGATAATCCAGTGCCAAATTTGTGACAACCCTCGCCACTGATTACTGCTAAACTGTGACTGAACATGATAAGTAATTGGTTAGACTGAAATTCTGAACTGATTGTGTGTGTATGTTGTTTTAGTGCGTTTCTATCTGTTTGCCATTGATTTATCTGTTCATGTTTTAAGTGCGAACTGTAATTTGAAGGCCTTATCGGCGGCCGAATCAGAAATTAATTGGTATTTCATGTTAATTAGAATTTATGTGATTTTATGGTAGGTTTAATTTAAATTTGATTTGGAATGATTAAGTTAGATTAAATAAGCTAAGTTACATTAGTTGGAGTTTATTGCAATTTTGCCATTGAGTGGCCATTTCCTATTGTCACGACCCAAACCCGCCCCCTATAGGTTTGGTATCGTAACCGGCCAGTAATCCGTGGATTACTCAAGGCCTTTGAACAGAATAACAAATATTAAGGGGCTACAGAAGCAATTACATAAAGTAAATAAGGTCCAATGAGCTGTGATGACGTACATGGGACAAAAAATTCAAAACTTATTTAAATACACAAACATGCTAGTCAGATACACCCATATGTACAAAATATTTACACAAAGTACGTCCTAAGTTCCAACTATACAACAAGCACAAAGACTAGCATGAGGTGCAAAATTGCCAAGGCTTTGGGCTTCAGGCGGAACCTCCTCGGTAGACATAACAGGTGGCTAACCAAAAATAAAACGGAGGGCCATCAACTCTGGCCAGGGTCTTGTGCTGGCTCACCTACATATATATATAAATTGTGAGCGAAAGCCCAGTGAATAATAACAGAGTAAAGGGTTTAATGAATGATGTCCCTCACAGAGTCAGAAATCAAAGTTCATATCAGAAACACAATCTTATCAAAAGCAGAGTCTTATGCATATTCAGATTTCAAATCAGAAACAGATTTAGGTACATACTCATATTCATATTCATATTCATATTCAGATTTTTGCATAAGATCATATGTGGTATACCCATTAGCTAACAGATCAAATTGGTCTAGAGACCACAGACAGAGTTGGTACCAACAACCATAAAGGTCCATATCTTGTGCGCAAGTAACCCTGGTATTATTACCCCCAGGCAAGGGCCATATGCCACGGTATAGTTACCCCCGGGCGAGGGCCATATGCCACGGTATTGTTACCCCTAGGCGAGGGCCATAGGGACTAAGGGTGCCACAATACTTTTCAGGAAATTGGACATTCATTCATAATTCATAACTTAGCATTTCAGAAAGCAGATCATATCATATCAGTTAGAAAATACTTAAAGTTAAACATAACTTTACAGAGTTATTACTCACTGTGGGCGTTGATACAGGTAGACGGAGTCAAAAGGGTCAAACAGATTGCGGCACGTGACCTACATAACACATCACGGATACACACTTGAAACATGCAATCCAATTGTACAAAACCCACATCAATGATTCTAAGTGTGTACCTAACCTCTTATCCTTAGTATGGAGCCTTAAACATGGCCTAGGAATGCCTAGGGTGGAATGAGGATGCAAAAATGTACTTTTAAACACTTTACAAAATTTTCAGAAAACAGGGGTCTCGCTCGAGCGTTGATTTCTACGCTCGAGCAGACATGGCTCCTCTCGAGCATGAATTTCGCCGCTCGAGCGGACTGTGTGCTACAGTAAAAATGCTGGATGCTCAAAATTTACGCTCGATAGACGCTCGACCCTCGCTCAAGCGTGAGACATAGGCCTCCGCTCGAGCGTAAAATCCTCCGCTCGAGCGTACTGTAAAATAGTAAGCGATGCTGGGAGCTCGATTTCTCCGCTCGAGCGCCACTTTCCCCGCTCGAGCGGGAGACAAAAATCTGGAATTTCCAGATTGAGCTCCAATGCTCAATTCCAACTTTTAACCATTCAAAACTCAACCTCCTGGGCTCAATTTATGGGAAAACATTTCAAAGTCACAGTATAACAAATTTCAAAAGCCAATTTGTGAAATCAATGCCCATGGGTGAGACAATTTGATCACAATTTTAGTAAATCATCAAGAACAAAGTTTAAACAACCATGCATGAGTTCAATTTCATTTCAAAGCTCCAAAACATGATTCAAAACAAAATTAAACTTAGAATCTCGATGAACTCATGGACTTTAGCAAAAATATGCACATGCATGTAGAGATTTGATATCAAACAACTTCAATTGCTATGAATATGCACATGCATGCATGTTACACCACCCAATTCACAATTTCAAGCTAAATTTAAACTCTAATCCTCAATATGTCAAGGAATATGCAAGGGCTAGTTCAATTACATGAATGAGAGGATGTATTCCTACCTTAAACCTTCAAATCAAAGTGTGCTAGCTCAATTTGTTGTTATCCTCCAATTTCTCCAAGTTTCCAAGTTAATTCTTGTTGAAGCCAAGTTTTCTCTCCCCTCTCCCTCTTGCCTACGTTTTTCCTTAGCCAAAAATGATGAAGTGGTGTAATGACACCTCACACAAGATGAAATAAGGGAGCCTACTCACAATGGCAAAAGGGGTAAATACCTAGATTCATTAATATAACATTATTTAATCTGATTTAAACATTCCCAATCAAATTTTAATTGAACCTACCATAAAATCACATAAAATCTAACTAGTCCAAAACATTAATCAATTTCGGAATCGGGCGCCGATAAGGCTTCCAATTTGCAGTTTAAAGTTTAAAACACGAATAGATATTTTGACACTAAACAGATTAAAACACATAAATCATGCAATACACGTGCAACTTAATTCCGGGATTCCTTTTAATTACTATTAGGCATAATTAAGTGCCAATTAACGTTAATCCGGGCCGGGGTTATTACAGTTTTCCACCCTTAAAAGAGTTTGGTCCCCAAACTCGGTTTACCTTTGTTCTGGAGCAACACTGGGTTTAATGGAAATAAATCCGGATATCTTTTCTTCATATCTTCCTCTGTCTCCCAAGTCGCATAAGTTCCCCCGTGGTCCTGCCAATCAACCTTCACTAACGGTATTTCTTTGTTTCTCAGTCTTTTAATCCTGCGGTTCACAATCTGGATAGGCCTTTCTTCGTAGGTGTAGTCATCTTTCAAAAGTACATGCGTTGGTTTGATGACATGGAGTGGATCTCGCAGATATTCCTGAAGTATCGATACATGAAAGACATTGTGCATATGTTCCATCACTGGAGGTAAAGCTATCCGATATGACACCGGGTTGATCTTTTCGAGAACTTCATAAGGTCCAACATACCTTGGCGCCAATTTTCCTTTCACACCAAACCGAGTTTGACCCTTCATTGGGGTCACTTTAATGAACACATGGTTCCCCACTTCATATTCCCTTTTTCTTCTTCGAACATCGGCATAGCTCTTTTGCCTACTCTGTGCAGTTTTCAGACGCTGCTGTATCAGTTTTACTTTCTCGGTTGTTTCTTGTACCAGTTCGGGTCCTAACAAAGGTCTATCACCTGCTTCAGCCCAACATATTGGAGATCGACACTTCCTTCCATACAATGCTTCGTAAGGAGCCATTCCAATGCTTGAGTGGTAACTGTTGTTGTATACAAATTCAGCTAATGGCAAGTAGGGTTTCCAATTTCCCTGGAAGTCTAATACACATATTCTGAGCATATCCTCCAGAGTTTGGTTAGTTTGTTCAGTTTGGCCATCGGTCTGTGGGTGATAAGCACTGCTCAGCCTCAATTCTGTTCCCAAAGCCTACTGTAGACTTTGCCAAAATCTTGATACAAACTTCGAGTCCCTATCAAACACAATAGACACTGGCACTCCATGTAATCTCATAATTTCAGCTATATAGATATTGGCCAATTTATCAGCATTATAAATAGTTTTAACAGGCAGAAAATGTGCAGACTTAGTTAAACGGTCCACTATAACCCAAATAGAGTCCATACCTCGAGAAGAACAAGGCAATCCCACAATGAAGTCCATGGTAATATGCTCTCATTTCCATTATGGTATTGGAAGTGGTTGTAGCAAACTGGTAGGTCATTGATGTTCAGCTTTAACCTGTTGGCAGTGTAGGCATCTAGCCACAAAGTCTGCAATGCTCCTTTTCATCCCAGGCTACCAAAAATTCTGTTTCAAATCATGGTACATCTTTGTGTTCCCCGGATGCATAGCAAATTTACTACTGTGAGCTTCGGTCATAACACGTTTCCTCAAATCATAGCAATCAGGCACACAAAGACGGTTCTGAAATTTCAACACATCATTTTCAAACACAAATCCTGGCCTCGGTTTTGAATCAATCTCCTCTTTAATCTTTTTCAAGTATTCATCTTCACATTGTTTTTGTTTAATCTCATCAAAAATAGTGGGTTGAGCAGAGATAGCAGATATTAGTCCGTCTTGTTCAAAGTCAATTGACAAGTCCTTTCGGTTGGATAGCAAACACAACAAACTCGTACCAGATTTTCGGCTCAAAGCATCTGCTACCTTATTAGCCTTACCTGGATGATACAAAATTTGCAAGTCATAA
Organism: Camellia oleifera; assembly: GCA_022316695.1. Classification (NCBI taxonomy): domain Eukaryota; kingdom Viridiplantae; phylum Streptophyta; class Magnoliopsida; order Ericales; family Theaceae; genus Camellia; species Camellia oleifera. The sequence continues at coordinate 31,408,661 of CM039308.1, forward strand.
TCTTTGATTAGTTCCAACCAACGCCTCTGTCTCATATTCAACTCCTTTTGGGTGAAGAAATATTTCAAGCTTTTATGGTCTGTATAAATTTCACAGGTTACCCCATACAAATAGTGACGCCATATCTTTAAGGAAAATACCACGGCCGCCAATTCGAGATCATGTGTTGGGTAATTCTTTTCATGTGGTCGGAGTTGTCTAGAAGCATAGGCAATCACCTTCCAATTTTGCATTAGTGCACACCCCAAGCCTTTATAAGAAGCATCACTGTACACTTGGAATCCATCAACACCATTAGGCAAGGTTAAAATTGGTGCAGTCACTAACCTGGTTTTTAACTCTTGGAAAGCTGTCTCTCTTTGATCATTCCAGTCAAATGGCATGTTCTTCTGAGTTAATTGAGTCAATGGCAAGGCAAGCTTTGAGAAGTCTTTCACAAATCTCCTGTAGTAGCCTGCAAGTCCCAGAAAACTTCATACTTCTGTCACATTTGTAGGTCTCGGCCAATCCACAACAGCCTCAATTTTCTGAGGGTCCACAGAAACACCATTTTTGTCGACCACATGGCCCAGAAATGCCACACTGTCAAGCCAGAATTCGCACTTAGACAATTTAGCATATAACTTCTTTTCTCTCAAAATCTGCAAGGCGGTTCTCAGATGATTCTCATGTTCTTCCCTGTCTTTAGAATATATCAGAATATCATCAATAAACACAACAATAAAATCATCCAGATATGATTTAAACACCCTATTCATAAGATCCATGAAAGCTGCAGGTGCATTTGTCATCCCAAATGGCATTACCAGGAATTCATAATGTCCATACCTAGTTCGAAATGTAGTTTTCTCTATGTCCTCGGCTCTAACTTTCAATTGATGATACCCGGACCTAAGATCAATTTTAGAAAACACTTGGGCACCCTGAAGCTGATCAAACAAATCATCTATCCGAGGCAAAGGGTATTTGTTCTTGATAGTCACTTTATTCAGTTCCTGGTAGTCTATACACAGTCTCAACGATCCATCATTCTTTTTGACAAACAAAACTGGGGCACCCCAAGGTGAAGTACTCGGACGGATAAATTTCTTATCTAATAATTCATGAAGTTGGGTTTTCAATTCTTTCAGTTTGGAAGTAGACATTCTATAGGGAGTCTTGGAAATAGGTTGTGTCCCCGGTAACACCTCAATAGTGAATTCAATCTCCCTATCAACTAGGTCTCTAGGCAATTCAGTGGGAAACACATCGAAAAATTCGCAAACAACTGGGATTGTTTCAATAGTAATACTGTCAGATGGTGCAGTCAGTATAGAACACAGGTAACCCCTACATCCCTTCCTAAGGAGTTTTACGGCTTTCATAGTCGAGATCAAATACAGGGGAGGAACTACCTCATTCCCAATAAAAGTAAATTCAGGCATCCCCGGTGGTCTAAACACAACAGTTTTATTTGCACAGTCAATGGTAGCACAATATTTAGTCAACCAGTCCATCCCCAAGATACAATCAAAATGATTTATGTTCAAGGGCAATAAGTCTACACACAACATCATATCACCAACCACAATATCACAAGCCGGATAAACATGAGTGCACATCATAGAATCCCCAGAAGGCGTAGATACAGATAATACACATGTCATATGTTCTAGTAGCCTAGTCAATTTTTGAGAGAAAGCATGTGACACTAAAGAATGCGTAGAACCAGAATCTATCAACACACATGCATATTGAGAACATACAGAAAGTGTACCTGACACCACGGTAGAGGTGTTCGGTACATCTCTAGGCATTAAGGCAAACACTCGGCCTTGTCTTAACGGTTTCTTTCCTGCATTGGCTTGGACGTTGGTTTTGGCCACAGAAGCAGATCCCACTGAACTCGCTGCAGGACGACTAGTCGTCTCGGATCTAAGCGGACAATCTCTCATCATATGGCTTGTCTTGCCACAACTAAAACATGCGCCTGATGTTCGGTAACAGGTACCTTTGTGCTTCTTCCCACAGTTGGGGCAATTTGGCGTAAAGCCACTACCTTGGCTTGAGTTACTGTAAGACCCTGTGTTACGCTTCTTATTCCCAGAAAATGAATGACTCTTTTTAAAGATATTCCCGGATCTTTTCCCTGTCCAATCAGTCCGTGGAATAAGAGTTTGTTTCTTTGCTGCTAAAATGGATTCCGCCATTAATGCCCTATCCAAAACACTCACGTATGTGGGTAGATTCATGACTCCCACCCTATCCAGTATGTCCAGATCCAATCCATCCTCAAACTTGCAGGCCTTCTTGTAGTCTGTGTCCACCATGTGAGGAGCAAACCTGGCTAGCTCAGTGAATTTGGCCTCATACTCGGCCACGGACATTCTGCCTTGTTTGAGTTCCTGAAATTCCGAGACTTTCCTGTTTCGAAAGCACTGGGGAAAATACTTGTCATAGAAGATTGCATTGAATTGAGTCCATGTCATATTTTCGTGACCATTTCGAATCAGTAACCACCACCTTCGGGCTTCATCTTTCAGAGTATAGGTGGCTAGAAGGACCTTTTGGGTTTCTGAACACGGAAACACCTCATACAATTTCTCCATTTCAAGCAACCATGTTTCTACCTTCAGTGGCTCAATCCCACTGTAGAATGTCGGCGGTTTCATCTTCATGAATTTCTGTGTCAGATTTATAATGTCATTGTTATCTGCCTCAACTTGTACCGGTGGAGGCGGAGGAGGTAAAGGTTGCTGTCTTTGTTGCTGTGTTAAGGTCTCAGTCAATGCTGCTAACATCTGTTCCATTCGGCTCATGCGAGCCTCTGATGATTCACCTTCACCACTTCCCCTTGAGTTCTCCATCTTACTATACAGACATCATAGGATATTAAGCATAGGTATATTCAAACATACAGTCAGTTTTAATATTCAGTTGCATTACCACACACCCACACATGCAAATGGAATGCCCCTAATCCTTACTAGGACATCCTGAGCTCATATGGACCTGTGTGTGCGGTATAACTCGTGCTATGATACCACTCAGTCACGACCCAAACCCGCCCCCTATAGGTTTGGTATCGTAACCGGCCAGTAATCCGTGGATTACCCAAGGCCTCTAAACAGAATAACAAATATTAAGGGACTGCGAAACCAATTACATAAAGTAAACAAGGTCCAATGAGATGTGATGACGTATATGGGACAGAAAATTCAAAACTTATTTAAATACACAAACATGCTAGTCAGATACACCCATATGTACAAAATATTTACACAAAGTACGTCCCAAGATCCAACTATACAACAAGCACAAAGACTAGCATGAGGTGCAAAACTGCCAAGGCTTTAGGCTTCAGGCGGAACCTCCTCGGTAGACACAATAGGTGGCTAACCAAAAATAAAACGGAGGGCCATCAACTCTGGCCAGGGTCTTGTGCCGGCTCACCTACATATATATATAAATTGTGAGCGAAAGCCCAGTGAATAATAACAGAGTAAAGGGTTTAATGAATGATGTCCCTCACTGAGTCAGAAATCAAAGTTCATATCAGAAACACAATCTTATCAAAAGCAGAGTCTTATGCATATTCAGATTTCAAATCAGAAACAGATTTAGGTACATACTCATATTCATATTCATATTCATATTCATATTCAGATTTTTGCATAAGATCATATGTGGTACACCCATTAGCTAACAGATCAAATTGGTCTAGAGACCACAGACAGAGTTGGTACCAACAACCATAAAGGTCCATATCTTGCGCGCAAGTAACCTTGGTATTATTACTCCCAGGCAAGGGCCATATGCTACGGTATTGTTACCCCCGGGCGAGGGCCATATGCCATGGTATTGTTATCCCCGGGGCGAGGGCCATATGTCACCGTATTGTTGCCCCCGGGTGAGGGCCATATGCCACGGTATTGTTACCCCCGGGCGAGGGCCATAGGGACTAAGGGTGCCACAATACTTTTCAGGAAATTGGACATTCATTCATAATTCATAACTTAGCATTTCAGAAAGCAGATCATATCATATCAGTTAGAAAATACTTAAAGTTAAACATAACTTTATAGAATTATTACTCACTGTGGGCGTTGATACAGGTAGACGGAGTCAAAAGGGTCAAACAGATTGCGGCACGTGACCTACATAACACATCACGGATACACACTTGAAACATGCAATCCAATTGTACAAAACCCACATCAATGATTCTAAGTGTGTACCTAACCTCTTATCCTTAGTATGGAGCCTTAAACATGGCCTAGGAATGCCTAGGATGGAATGAGGATGCAAAAATGCACTTTTAAACACTTTACAAAATTTTCAGAAAACAGGGGTCGCGCTGGAGCGTGAATTCCGCCGTTCGAGCGGACTGTGTGCTACAGTAAAAATGCTGGATGCTCAAAATTTACGCTCGATAGACGCTCGACCCTCGCTCGAGCGTGAGACACAGGCCTCCGCTCGAGCGTAAAATCCTCCGCTCGAGCGTACTGTAAAATAGTAAGCGATGCTGGGAGCTCGATTTCCCCGCTCGAGCGCCACTTTCCCCGCTCGAGCGGGAGACAAAAATCTGGAATTTCCAGATTGAGCTCCAATGCTCAATTCCAACTTTTAACCATTCAAAACTCAACCTCCTGGGCTCAATTTCTGGGAAAACATTTCAAAGTCACAGTACAACAAATTTCAAAAGCCAATTTGTGAAATCAATGCCCATGGGTGAGACAATTTGATCACAATTTCAGTAAATCATCAATAACAAAGTTTAAACAACCATGCATGAGTTCAATTTCATTTCGAAGCTCCAAAACATGATTCAAAAAAAAATTAAACTTAGAATCTCGATGAACTCATGGACTTTAGCAAAAATATGCACATGCATGTAGAGATTTGATATCAAACAACTTCAATTGCTATGAATATGCACATGCATGCATGTTACACCACCCAATTCACAATTTCAAGCTAAATTTAGACTCTAATCCTCAATATGTCAAGGAATATGCAAGGGCTAGTTCAATTACATGAATGGGAGGATGTATTCCTACCTTAAACCTTCAAATCAAAGTGTGCTAGCTCAATTTGTTGTTATCCTCCAATTTCTCCTAAGTTTCCAAGTTAATTCTTGTTGAAACCAAGTTTTCTCTCCCCTCTCCCTCTTGCCTACATTTTTCCTCAGCCAAAAATGATGAAGTGGTGTAATGACACCTCACACAAGATGAAACAAGGGAGCCCACTCACAATGGCAAAAGGGGTAAATACCTAGGTTCATTAATATAACATTATTTAATCTGATTTAAACATTCCCAATCAAATTTTAATTGAACCTACCATAAAATCACATAAAATTTAACTAGTCCAAAACATTAATCAATTTCGGAATCGGGCGCCGATAAGGCTTCCAATTTGCAGTTTAAAGTTTAAAACACGAACAGATATTTCGACACCGAACAGATAAAAACACATAAATCTTGCAATACATGTGCAACTTAATTCCGGGTTTCCTCTTAATTACTATTAGGCATAATTAAGTGCCAATTAACGTTAATCAGGGTTGCGGTTATTACACCTATACACTTGTTTGGGACTTAATTAGTACATTCCATACATCATTTCATCATCCTTCTTGAGACCAAAACCGTGAGCAAGAGAGGGAGAGTAGGAGAGCTTTGGTTTCAACAAGAATTGCTTGGAGAATTAGAAGAATTGAAGAGTAGATTGCATAATTGAGCTTCTAGACTTGAAATTGAGGACCTAAGGTAGGATATTTATCTTTTAGTTTATGAATTCAAGTTGGTTCTTGCATGGTTCATGAGTCATTAGTGATCTAAGTCAAGTATTGGTTTAAAGAGTTGATTTGAGTAGCTAAATCATGCATGCATGTACACATTGTTGAGTTTTGAGGTTGATTTCATAGAAATCCTCACATGCATGTTTACATTTTCGTTGAAGTCCATGAATTCATCATGTTTTTGAGTGAATTGACTCATTTGACCAAGTAGTTGAAGCTTTGGTTTCAATTGAACACTTACATGTTACATATACATTATGTTTATGAAGTTTTGTTTGGATTTGTGTTTAATTGAACTACCTTTGGGCTTTGATTTTGTAAATTGATCTTTGAAACATGTCATATTATGAGTTTTAAAGTGTTTTCTAGAAAATTGGTCCAAAAGAATCGAATTTGATGCTTTAAATGTTGAATTTGAGCTTGGAGGTTCAATCTGGAAATTTTAGATTTTGGACCCATGCTCGAGCGTAATACTTCACGCTTGAGCGTACACTATGAGTACATGCATCCCGCTCGAGCGGGGAAAGTAACGCTCGAGCGTGAAATGCGTGTATCCAGTACTTTTCATGTGTTTACAGTTCGCTCGAGCGAGCACGCTCGAGCGAGGACTTGTGTCTCACGCTCGAGCGGAGGTCAAGCGCCCATTGAGTGTGAATTGCATGCATCCAGTACTTTTGCTTGAGTTTACAGTCCGCTCAACCGAAGGAAGTCACGCTTGAGCGGAGATCCTTTGTCTGCATGTCCGCTCGAGCGTAGAAAGCCACGCTCGAGCGAGACCCCTATTTTCTAAAAATTTTGAAAAGTGTTTTAAAGTACATCTTTGCGTCCTCATTTCATCCTAGGCATTCCTAGGCCTAGTTTAAGGCATCTTAATGAGGCTATTGATGTAGAACCACATCGAGTCAAGATAGGGACTAAGTTGTTGATTCCCAGGTGTGTAACTTAGTGTGTGTTCGTTTTGTAACTGTGTAGGGTTGGCATCCGAGGACGCTCATTAGCTACTTATAGCCCAGTGCTCTGTGAGTAACAATATTGTAAAGATATGTTCAATTATGAATATTTTCTGAATGATCAACTGTTCTGTTTACTGAAACGTTATTGTTTAATGAATGAATGTTTGTCCTATTTGTAAACTGTATTCGTGGTATCCATAGCAATTTACTGTTATTACTGTTATTGCTACTGTCACAGAGATCTCTGTCGGTTCCCATGTTTGGAACCACTACTGTTTACTGTTATGATGGCCATTAACTGACTGTTCGGTCTGTTAAGACCTACTGTATTATTTTGCTATGGGATGTACCACATATGACTGCTATGGTTTCTAAATGACTGATATGACTGCTTAATGACTGAAAAGACATTCATTCTTAACCTCTTTACACAACTGTTATTCACTGGGCTTTAGCTCACTGTTTATATTTATATGTAGGTGTCCAAGCACCGGACTGGAGCTAGGAGCGTCGAGTTAACACCCTTTTTGTCAAACCAACCATTGTGCCTCACCTCGAGGTTCCAAGTCTGATCAAGCTAAGGCTGTTTTAGGGTGTCTCAGTTTTACCCTTCCGTCTCTGTTTTGTAATACTGTTTATGACTTGTACTGTACTGTGCTAATTAGGGATTTGGTTCCTAACCTGAATGTTGTACATGTGGTGTATATATGTTTTGCTTATGAATATGAATATGTTACAAAAAATTCGTTTTGCATTCAGACTATCACAGCTCATTGGACATCTTTTATTATTGTTTTGGCTTCCGCCAACCCCTGTACTCTGTATTACTGTCTTTACTGTTAAGCAGGCCTTCGGTAATCACGGATTACTGGCCGGTTACGGTACTAAACCCATAGGGGCGGGTTTGGGTCATGACAAAATTAGATTCTGTATTTATTATTATTTATTTAATAATATATTATCACATATAACAATAATACTAGTATAAAATTTAAGGGACAACTTAAATTTTCGGGTTGTTACAGCTAGGATTAGGACTATAACTAGATTCATTAGAGGAAGTATCATTATTATTTGGAAATCATTAAGATTTTTATTGATTTTTAATATTGCAATTTCTTCTTCTAATGATTTGTCTTTAGCCTTTAACTCTTGAATGGTTAGTTTAATTTGGTTAATCTCATTTTGTAAATATTATAAAGTGATTTCTTTATGTTTTTTTTTTTGGAATCTTTCTAAAGTAGTTGTGAGGCTAATAATTGGTTTATCTTAATGAGGTTTTTTGTCTTTATTCATTAGTAATGATTTTAACTTATTAGTGTATTTTCTTTTTAATTCAGGATTTTCTAATTTACTAATTAATTCTATTATAGAATCTTCTTCTTGTTGTGATTTACTAAGAATATTAATTTGTTAATAGCAAGTATCATTACAGCCTAATTCAATTTCTCCGTCAGTATTTTCACTGGGAGAGTAATAAGTAAAAGTATCATTCAAGGGAGTGGAGTTGCTGGATGATGGACTAGAATGAATAGGAGATTGATTTGGGGTATTAGTTATTTTAAATATGTTGAATATTTGACTTTGATGTTCTTCAGTAATTTATAGTTGATTAAACTTATTCTTAAGTTTTTCTTTAAGTTTACATTTATTAGAATAATGATAATTTTTTCCCATAATTATAACAAGTAATATCTTGGGTAGATTTTGACTTTTTTTTAAAGTGATTAGTTTGTTTGTGATATTTCTTTTTTGGTTTAACATAATACTTATCAGGTGATTTGGTAGGTGAATATTTCTTCCTATATTTAGTAGAGTATTTGTGTGAAGATCTTTTGTTATGATGTTTGCGTTGTGATGGTGCGACAGAAGGTAGACCATATTGTTCGCAAAAATTTCTTAATTAATATTTAGCTTTATATTTATCTTTAGCAGTTTTTTGACTAAGTTTCAAATCTATACACATTTTTAATCCTTCTTTTTGAATTGTACTAATGATGTCACCATAAGTTAGATTATCATATTCTATAATACTAGTAGGTTATGGAAAAAAAGACTTGGTAATCCATTGATAAATTTCTCTTTTCAAAATGACTTAGTGTAATCCTCTCTAAGCATGACATGAGAGGTAAAGACATCTTTATACCAAAATCACTTAAAGTAGGGCAAGTGAGATTACTAAGTTGATCATGGATGCAAGAATGGATATTAGTGGGTGTTACAATAAAATGTTTGACTATAGTAAATATTAAAGTATTAATACCATCAGGTTTATTGGATCTTATATCTTCATCAAAGATTGGAAAATCATTTTCATCTAATTGTTGAGCATGTTGAATACTTTCACGTGTATCAGAAGTTAGGTATTTATCCCACAAAGATTTGAGCATACCAGTAAATTCGGAGGTAAGTAGGGAGACTATTTTAGATTGAGTGTAATTAGGATAATTGCTAAGGTAACTATTTGCAATCATGGATATATGATTAAATTTTTGTAGAATTTGATTTTCACTAAGACCATCAATATTCCATTCATATAATTTTTTAGCACAAACAAAAAATTGATTGCTGATATTAGTTTCTTCAAATTGAAGATCTGGGGGTGTAGGTTTAGTATACCAATTTTTGGTGAGAGTAGTAGGATTAACTTTAGGATGTGTGATTCGGTTAAGATTATTGTCTAGGAATTGTTGGGCTATTTGATTGATTTCATTGTTGGATGTATCGAAGTCACTACTAAATTGAACAGTTAGTTGTTGTGTTAAGACTGTAAGGCCTTTTTCGTTAGAAGTAGTGGATATTTTAGTAAATAATTGTTCAATGGATTCAACAGTAGTAGTATCATGGGTAACTAGGCTTAACCGTTTCCTATTGCTAGGAAGATTAATAAGTGGTTTGTCTAAGGGTTTACTAGTAGAAGTATGACTAGTTGAGTAATCATCAAAAGTAGTTTTAATTTTGTCTAATTGTTTACCAATAGTTTTTAAATATTGATTAGTATAATTATTTTGTTCAATTACTTTTTTTGATTTTAGATTCATCACCAGGAAGCTTAAAGGGAGAACCATATACTACAGTACCCTTATGTTCAATGAGGATTGTTTCTAAAGAAGGGTGACTGAAAGAAACAAAGTATTAGGGAAAGTTTTCCATTTAGTTTTAGCAATAGTATTGACTTTTTGATAATAATTTTTTAAATAATCAAAGAAGTAGATTTCAGTGTTGATTTCATTTATAAATTTATACCATTTCTTGGTAATTTTTGATTGTTGGTGTTCATCATAGTTGGTTTTATAAGTTTTCCGTTTTAACTTATTTGCTTTAGATTTGAATTCAACATGAAGTTTATTAAGATCTGGAATAAAAGGTTTACTAAGGGTTAATAATTGTGGATTAATAGGAGGAACAACTTCAAAATCAGTTTGAATAGGTGAATCTTGTGAGATAGTATTTTCTTCAGGAAGATGTGTGTGGGTGGAATAAACTAGTTTACTAATTTGAGAAGTAGACGAATTATCGATTCCTTTTAATTTACTATTGGTGGTGTTAGAAGTTTGGCAAATATGAATTTTCCTATCTTGTCTAGTAAATAAAGGTGTAGTGAAAATTACATCATCTTCAGTATCAGTAGGGATACTAGAAGTACTACGACGAGAAGATTGACTATGGGGTCGATTAAAATTTATATGGATAGAACCATCATTATATTGTTGAATATCTTGAATATTTTGGCTAGTAGAAGATTGTTGATTTTGGGAATAATTTTCATTAACTGTAACCCAATCATCAGGAAGGGTGATATATTTCCAACAAATCATTTTTGGGACTAAAATATTGGTTTCATTAGTACTACCTTGAATGAGTAATGTTTTATCTTTTGGACTTTTGATTAAAGCTTGAACATTCAGATTTGTTGTAATGCATTTGTAGTAAATTCTGTAAACTAAAGCAATGTTATGGACATTATCTAACATATTAGTAAATGCACTAGATAGTTGAATGTTTAATGCTAAGGCTTTTAATATATGAGGATCTCTAAGACTTAAAGTAAAATCTGGAAAATAATTAAAGTGGACAGGTCCTTTATGGAGGCCTAATTCCATCATACCCATTTGTGACAACCCTCATCTCTGATTAGTGCTAATCTGTGATTAAGCATGATAAATAACTGATTAGAATGAAATCCGGAATTGATTGTAGGAGTGTATTGTTTTAAATATATTTCTATCTGTTTGATTTCTGAATGAGTCTGTTCATGTTTTAATTTCAAACTGCAAATTGAAGGCCCTATTAGCGGCTGAATCAGAAATTGATTAGTGTTATGTGTTAATTAGAATTTATGTGATTGTATGGTAGATTTAATTGAAATTTGATTTGGAATGATTAAATTAGATTAAATAATGTTAAATCACATTAGTTCAAGTAAATTACCTTATTGCCACTTAGTGGACAATTCTAGGCCATTGTTTATTCTTCTTGTTAGATGTTGGCATCATTTTCATCTATCTTTCTAGGCCAAAACCGACAAGAGAGAGAGAGAGAGAGATAGGAGAAAACTTGAGTTCATCAAAATTGGCTTGGAGAATTAGGAGTATTGAAGAGCATTTGCATTTTTGAGCTTCCACACCTTGAATTCAAGACCTAAGGTAGAGAATTCATCATTTTAATTATGAATTTAAGTTGTATCTTGCATGGTTCATGGAAATATTGGAGATTATAGTTAAGTTTTAGCTCAAAGTGTTGAATTATGAGGCATTGTGTGCATGCATGTCCATATCATAGTGTTTTGAAGTCATTTTCATGAAATTCCCACATGTATGTTTCTATTTTGGTTTTGATCCATGAATTGATCATATTCTTGAGCTCAATCTTGCATTTTATCATGTCTTAGAGCATTAGAGTTCTTGGGAACTCATGCATGTATGATTTTGAATTGTTCTTCATATTTACATTTGAATTTGTGTTCAAATTGGCTTACCTTTGGGCTTAATTTTATCAATTGATTTTCAAAGAAATGTTATACTATGAGTTTCCAAGTGTTTTCCAGAAAATTGGCCCAAAAGGTTGAGTTTTGATGTGTTGAATACTTGGTTTGAGCTTGGGAGGCAAATATGGAAATTCCAGATGTTGGCTTCCACTCTCGATCGAAGGATTCCACGCTCGAGTGACCATCTTTTGTTCAGAGCTCCGCTCGAGCGAAGGAATGCTGGCTCGAGCGTAGATTGCAAGCTCTTAGGTTTTTGGTGCATGCAGACGCATGCTCGAGCGACGAGACCTACGCTCGAGCGAGGACTGTGTCTCACGCTCAAGCGAGCATCGAGCGAGCGTCGAGCGGAGATTTTCAACATCCAGCACTTTTTGCATTTTTACAGACCGCTCAAGCGAGGAAGTCCACGTTCGAGTGTAGACGTCCCCGAACGCCCCGGGAGGGTTAAGTCTCGTTCCGTTCATATTGGGGTCACTACAGTTCAAGGACTCAAATGTCACGGTTCTTAATCTTGAACCAAAGAGTCCAAATCCGGCAAATCGTTTTGAGAAAATTGATTTTTGAAAGAAGTGCCAAACACGGACTACTTTGCCAGATACAGAGTCGCCACCTAAATATTTTTTAATGGGAAATTTAGGAAACCCTGACTCGGTGCCAAAGGCCACGTGTCCGTCATCACCAAAGTTGCCTCGGCTCGGGAACTTGGGTACGATTGGGGAAGGTCACTTCGTGAGCACTCCCGCTCGCCCGGTCAAAGACCGGCCTCTACTAACCATGATATTTGATTTTTGAAAACATTGTGAGTTCTTATTCCGGTTATTAGCCTAGATTACTATGTGATGCTCACAGCATACAAGTATAGACTGAGTCGTCTGAATTGGAACAAAACATTTCATGTTTGTTTGTTTGAAAATGGTTTGATGGTGCTACCTGCAGGTAGGCTAAGACGTGGATTTGCCACCCTTGGGTGGGCTTAGAAAACATGATTTTGCCACTATCTAGTGGGCTTAAAACAAACAGTCAATGATTTGTTCCACTTCAAGCAACTCAACCTCCACCCACAGGCATTCAAGGCAGTTATATCACATAAGCACGTAGCCTCATGGTAAGCATGCTATTCATGGCAGCACTCACATGCATGCAAGGATGCTAAAGCATAAAACTCACCGAGTACTCCAAGCCAAAACAGAAGCTCATTAGAAATCATGCATGATCCTAAATATACAGAAATGCCTAATGCAACACATGCAAAAATGCAACTATAGCAGGTTCGGCTATCTTAAACATGGCATATGGAATGCTACAACTAACACGTATTCAATTTGGAATTGAAATACAGATGCAGTTTGTATGATGCGCCGAGCCCGGTGCATGCAAAACAGATGAATGATGCAAACATGTTGTCATACTGTTATGCTAATTGAAACATGCCCTAATCTAACCATCATAAGCAGGTAAATAAAAGGGAAGAAAGACGTGGGGTTGGAAGACATACATCACACTTACCCACACTTATTACAATTATGCCCTCGCGCAGAGGGTCCGAATAAATATAAAGTCCCGAATAAAAGAATAGTACAGTCCAAATAATACAGTCCAAATAATGTACAAATTCCTAATTAATTTACAAATTAACTAAGAAAATAATAAAACTGGCATGCAAGCCAGGGACTGCCTTGATTCTGATGAATGATGTATGCCCGGGTGCCTTTGCGCGGAAATCCACTTAAATGCCCCAATTAGCCTCTGTTTTGCAATGATTCTTGAAAAGCGCGCCAAGCCTCGGAAGACCGCTGATTCTTGATATGTTGCAACAGAGAGCAGGAAAGGGGCATACCAATGTATTTTCACAAATATCTACATGTCTCGATCCTCGTACCACCAATCACGCATCTCGATGCATGATGGCCAAGGAGCCGAATTGCACAACTCAATATAGAATGAATGCATATGAACACTATAACAAAACCTAACTCCATCATGGATAATTCGGAGTGTCGGTGACTTGGGAATTGAGACACGTTCCATCACTCGGAGTACGGAACGTACCTCGTTTCTCGTGCCCGGGCTAACTCCTATCCCGAACACGATGCAATATGCATGATATGCGTGAAATGCAACTAAGATACAATCCTAACATACACAATGTTACGGAATGGCATACACGCTACACGAGGTGATACACAACCGAGCATACACAATGCTATGGATGAAATGGCATACGCAATGCAATATGGGCTTACACCAACATGAGAGAGCCTCAGCCACACTCACATAAGAGGCCATCAGATGAAAACAAGACAACTTGGAATGCGTGCCCGCGTGCACGCAAACCGAGGACAGACCCTCAGGCACCGAAATGCCACTCTAATGAGACATGGCAAGACATGGAATATAGTATGCAAACATGCAAAAATCAGTGACAAAATGTGGGGTAAAACAGCCCCGAAACCCGGTAAAAAGGAACCCAGTGCATGGAATAACCCCGAAACATGGATTTTGGTGCATGAAATGGCCTATAGCTATACAATGCATACATAATTTGAACATGTGATGAAAAGAAAGAAGCAAGGAAGCCCCGAGAAGAACATTTTTATAGTTCAAAGTATGGCCAAACAGTAAGCACAAGTAGGGCTAAAATGGCATACAAAAATGGCTCCGCAAGGGAGGCAATGAAGCAAGTGGTAGATGCAATACCCAAACAGAAAAAGACCCTTCTACAACACTGAGAGGGACCAGAAATATGACTATTTACAGTAGATGACAAGCCCCAAATCAGTATACAAACATACTCAAAATGCAATGCAAGATTAAGGCCATAAGAGAGCTATAACACAAAGTATACAAAAAATTCAACAAACAGCCAAAGACCCTTAATGAAACATGACAAGGGGTTCAAAATATGGCCACTCTCAGTTCTTATCATGGCCGAAAAACAGAAGCAAGATAAGCTAACAAATCATGCAAAAATAGGGACCAAAGAGGGGTACAATGGCAAGTGATGCATGGAGGTCCCAAACAGTGTTGAGCCCTTCTTCAAGGTTGAAGAGGGGCTCAAAATAGGCCTATTTACAGTTTACATCAGGCCCCAAAACAGATCACACATAAGCCAAAAATACTATGCAAAATAATAGCATTCGAAGGGGTATTGAAGCAAGTGCAACGTGGGGGGCTCAAACAGTGTTGAGCCCTTAATGAAACAAGAAAATAGGCCTATTTTTAGTTTTGGTCGGAGCTCAAAACAGCAAGCAAATAGGTCTAAAAAATGATACCAAAATGAGTCAAAAAGAGGGGAAATGATGCTTACCCTTGAAGACTACCTCTTGGCTCCCTTTTGGCTTGAGATATGCTACCTCCTAGCTGCTGGAAAGCTCCCCAAGCTGCTGGAAATGGAGTAGTAGTGGTGGTGCTAGGTGGTGATGTGGAAAAGGGGTTGGACTTGGATGTTTTGAGGGTGGAAATGAGAGAGAGGAAGGAGATACAATGCAAGAGCTCCAAGGGAGTTTTTTTTCAACCCTAAAACTAGAGTTGGGCAGCTGGTTATGTAGACAAAAGAGAGGGAGAAAGAGGGGAAAAAAGGGAGGGAAAATCCCTCCAAGTTTCCCTCCAAAAAAAGTCTCCCCGGATACAAAATTTGGGGAGAAAATGAGGGTGTATCTATACTGTATTCCCTGTAAGGAAGCTGGCCGACTAGTTTTTGGGGTTGCAGGTGGCCAGCCGGCCACCCCCCATGGCCGGCCGGCCAAGGGCAAAAATGGCAAGTTGATTTTCTGGCCGGCCACCACATATTGGTGGCCTCTCACGTCCCCTCAACACAACCTTGTGGTTCAAAATTGGCAACTGTAAAACAGGAGAGAGAACAAGCCATTTTTCAAAGGGGTTCAAAAGGTTCAAGTGGAATTAATGGCCGGCCATATAATATTTGTGGCCTCCCAAGTGTGTACAACACAAATATGTGGTTTGGAGTTGAAGAAAGTGGCCCTAGGGTGGTCAACATTGGCTCGGAAGTGAGAAAAACGGGCGTCGGAGGCGTCCGAGGGTGCCAGAGGAATATAACTGGTTGCTGAGACAATTACTGGCCTCCTACCCTTCTACGGCCTTCCTGGTGATGAAACAGAGGTACCTGCCAAAAATGAACGAAAACCGATGCAAAATGAATGTTCGGGGGGCCAGAACGCGTAGTTCGGGGCTCTGAAAACTGACTATTATACACCGATAGTGGCATTCGACCATGAAGTGGGTCTCTCAGACCTCAGTGTCCCTCAAAAGGGAGTAAATAAGATGCATGCCAAAAATCGAAACAATCGGAGATAGTTAGGCAGTCCCAAACCGAGGCACACGGCCTGACGGCTCTGAAAATCGGGAACCAGGCTCCAAAATGGGCAAAATGGCCTACAGCTACAAAATGTAGCCCACGGCCACTGAGAGATGGTCTACGGGACCTCTCCCTCCCCTCAGGAAAAGAAACCAAGAAAACCGAGTCTGGTTCGCAAACTGAGGCAAGGAACAGAAGAGAGTTTAGAAGTCCGGAGGCAGGGCTCACGGCTGAGACTCTGAGACTTCTGAACGAGCACAATATGCAACATCACCGAGCACTCAATCGGTGACGTCTGAGTCTTAAGGTCGGTCAAACATGGGGTGTCTACAGTTGCCCCTCTTTGACAGAACTCGGAAGTCACAAGTGACGGGAGTGAATGTTAAAGCCCAGAGACGACCCATTTTTGACAAGGCCGAAGACTTAGACAATCATACAAGATGAACAGAGATATGCCCGCAGGCGTGCCCGCAGGCAAAGGGGGCAAAATGCAAAGCGATATGCACGGAGGCAGATGTAACTTAATGATCATGCAAATACAGCAAGCTGTAATGACGCAAGTATTCGCAAATAGATGCGACCGTTTTAAGCAAGAATGCAAAGCAACAACTACATTTCATGCAGTTAGGAATGCGGAGAATTATTCAATTCTCGTCGCGTCTCACACAGAGAAGATACGATACCTGCGTGATTCGTCTAGTCGCACCAGCCTCAAATGAACCATACATACAATATCGTGCCTGCAAAAGAGAGAAATTCAACAAGCACAATACGCTAACAACATATATTCAATGTGATTCCGAAAGTTTGACACACGCAGTGCCGGCGAGTGAATGCATCGCAATGCGAGAAAGGAACGTGCGTGACAACGCATGCTCAAGCACAGAGGTATGGCAATATCAAGAAAGGTGCATAATAATGCAAGTATGCTCCTGAGAATGCAAGTTATGTGCACGATAATGCAAAACGAGCAAAAATCAGGGTGCCCGTTTGTTACGAAACAACGAGCAAGGAAACACGCGTTTCGGCGAAGGTGACTCGATCGTGGCCTCTGATTCACCTCCCGGAGAGATTACAACATGTTCAAAAAGGATACACTTGGATTTCAATGAATAATGATGAGACACATGTCAGAGCTTGAAGCTGAAGTTCCGGCGGAGCGATTTCGCGACAGAAAGTGCACTTTTCTTGAACTTTTCCAGGTCTCGAGAACTCCAATCTTCCTCAAAATTTGCAGAGAGCTAGGGACCCACCTAGAGATCACCACTGGCTAGTTATTTTCCCCAGGGGAGACCATCGGCCACTTTTCAAAAAGAGAATGGCCGGCCAGCCAGAAAAGGTGGCCGGCCGGCCACCTGCCCAAAACCATGGGTAATTTTGTCTTTTGCACCTCTTTTTCTTTATATTCTCTTGCTCAATCACTTTGAGCTCATAACCACAGCTGCGAAATCTTCTTCTCCACCTTCCCAAACCATTTTCCTCTTCAGATCTGAGCTTCATACGCGTTTTCCAACGCCCCACACAAGTTGTTTTCGCGAAAACTTTCAGTTTCAAGCACTTTGAACCGATTAAATTTTGATTTCGGTGCTTCTTTTCTCATTTTCACCACTTGAGGTAAGTTTGTCTCAACATTTGGAAGATTTTCTCGGGGGTTGACTTTTGTTGACTTTTTCATTTCTCGAGAGTTGACTTTTGTTGACTTTTTCCAATTTTGACTCATTTTTGCTCCTTTTGTAGATTTTCCGAAATGGCGGGTAATTTTCCTCATGGTGGAGGTCCTTCAGGCACCGGGGATGATTTTGATGTCATGACTCTGCCTCCGAGGGTCTGACCTTTCATTCCCGAGAGGTACGCCCCGCCGGCACACGTTCTTTCCCGGGCCATTTTTCGTCACTTCACTGACTTTAGTGATCGAGCACCTGGAGATCTACTTCTGCGAGAGCCAGAGCATCACCTCTCCTACGACGCCCGAGAGGTATTTTACTCCATTTTCTGCATTTTTTGTGCATTTCGTGCCTTTGCCATGCTTGAACACACAGTTTAGCCTATGACATAGTACTTTGTTTGCACGCTGAACATGTGGC
The DNA here is from genome assembly GCA_022316695.1 of Camellia oleifera. Classification (NCBI taxonomy): domain Eukaryota; kingdom Viridiplantae; phylum Streptophyta; class Magnoliopsida; order Ericales; family Theaceae; genus Camellia; species Camellia oleifera. The sequence goes on from CM039308.1 coordinate 31,426,782, forward strand.
TTAAACACTTGAATTTCTGAACACTCGGCTCATTAATTGATTGTGAACGCACGGCACACATTAGTTAAGAATTGAACACACGGCTCAAACACTGATTTGTCGAACACACAGCCCGAATTTGAAGGTGAACACAGAGCACACACTGACTAAGAGTAGAACACGCAGCCTAAACTCTGATTTTCTGAACACACAGCTCGGATTGATGGTGAACACACGGCACACACTGATTGGGATTTGAACACACAGCCCAAACATCAATTCTCTGAATACGCAGCTCAAATTGATGGTGAACACACAGCCCACACTGATTGAGAGTAGAACACGCAGCCCAAACTCTGATTTTCTGAACACACAGCTCAAATTGATGGTGAACACACGGAACACACTGATTGAGGGTAGAACACGCAGCCCTATCTCTGATTTTCTGAACACGCAGCCCAGGTAGATGGTGAACACACAGCACACACTGATTTAGAGTAGAACACGCAGCCCCAACTCAGATTTTCTGAACACACAGCTCGGATTGATGGTGAACACACAGCCCACACTGATTTAGAGTAGAACACGCAGCCCTAACTTAGATTTTCTGAACACACAGTCCAAATTGAAGGTGAACACACAGCCCACACTGATTTAGAGTAGAACACACAGCTCTAACTCAGATACACAACCCAAATTGATGGTGAACACGCAGCACACACGGATTTAGAGTAGAACACGCAGCCCTAACTCAGATTTTCTGAACACACAGCTCAAATTGAAGGTGAACACGCAGCACACACTGATTGAGAGTAGAACACACAGCCTAAAACATTAATTCTCTGAACACACAGCCCAAATTGATGGTGAACACACAGCCCACACTGATTGAGAGTAGAACACACAGCCCAAACATTAATTCTCTGAACACACAGCCCACATTGATTGAGAGTAGAACACACAGTCCTAACTCGGATTTTCTGAACACACAGCTCAAATTGAAGGTGAACACGCAGAACACACAGCCCTAACTCGGATTTTCTGAACACACAGCTCAAATTGATGGTGAACACACAGCCCACACTGATTGAGAGTAGAACACACAGCCTTAACTCGGATTTTCTAAACACACAGCTCAAATTGAAGGTGAACATGCAGCACACACTGATGTAGAGTAGAACACACAGTTCACTTACTTTTGCTTCGCACGCAGCCTATTTACTTGCACACAGCTTATTCATTTCATTTGCACACAGCTCATTCATTTATACTGACACATGTATTCATTCTGAATGTAGGTTGGTTCTCGCACCGTGCGAGGATATGGTTCCACCACTACTAGAGAGTGGTATGCTGAGCTCCCGGAGGCTGTCCGGGATTTAGTTGATTTGGCAGGGTTCGGAGCCTTCTGCGTTGGGTTATCATATTGTCCTGCCAGGAGGACACTGTTGGCAGCTTTGGTGGAGAGATGGTGGGATACCACCAACTCCTTCCATTTTTCCGCCACCGGGGATTTGACTATGACCCCGTTGGATTTTGTTGTACTGACCGGCCTGGACATAGGAGGTTGGGCCATTTCTTACGACGAGGATATGGGTGAATGAGAGGCCGCTTGGATACATCTGCTGGGGGCCCGCTTGCCTGTGGATAGAGCTTCAAGGAGAGTCCGATACACCTGGTTCTCTTCCCATTTTCGGAGGGAGTAGATGGAGCCCGGGACTCCTGAGGAGGCAGAGCAGTATGCCCGTGGTTTTCTTATGTTCCTCTTCGGGACTACTCTGTTCGCCGATAGAGGGAACACGGTTGGGCTGCATCTGTTGAGCGCTCTGGTTGACTAATCACAGGTTGAGCGATATGACTAGGGCGGCGCCGGCCTGGCTACCCTTTACTGCTACATGAGCGCGACCTCCCGCGGGCAGGGAGACTCACTTGGCGGTTATTGGAGAGCCTGGGAGGTACTTTCTGTCCTCTTGATTTACATTTCTGCTTCTCATTACTTGTACACTGCACACACAACGCACTTTACTCTCTATATTTTGCCCTCAGCATTTTGTATTTACATTTTGCACTACTTTCTTCAGTTATGGGTCTACGTATATTTCCCGACGTTAGCCCCAGAGTTAGTGGTGGCAGGGCCTCTCATGACCCCATACTCACTGGTATTCGAGGGCCAGCACCGGCCGAGACCTCGAGAGACTCTCTTTTATCTGCGGCAGTATTTTGACACCGTGCGGACGACAGAGGTATTTCAGAACTCTCAGTTCCTTCCGTTTTCATCTTTGATTTGCCCTGTATATTCCCGATTTCTGATTGGTTTATGCACTGGTTATTCGCAGATTACATGGCAGCCCTGGGCGCCCTTGGGTGATGGTCTCCGATTTCAGTATGCCGGAGGATCGGGCACCTCCCAGTACAGGGTCCTGTTTGAAGGACCAGTTGGTAGAGCATGGTTTCTGGGGGAACACTTTTTGCGTCAGGTATAGGGGTACACTTCTTAGGATCCTCTTGCAGCACCTCCAGCCAGTATGCGGACTGCTGATAGGCTCTCTACCCAGGATGTCGTTAGTGCTATGCTGGGCACTGATGCTTTGCTACATCTTACGGAGGGGGACTATGCCACTTATCGCCATACATATCTGATGCCTCCCTTGACGGGAGTGCGTACTCCGTCACTGAGGCCTGCTGATGTACCATCTTCGAGTCAGGCTCGTACTACAGATATCCCTTCCTCCAGCAGGGCTGGTACATCCAGAGGTGGGCGTGGGTTTATTCCCCCGATTCCTTCGACTCTTCATCATCCTAGGTGGCCAGACATGCCGACCGAGTTGACGAGTTGGCAATTTGGGACTCCTTACCAGGTCTCGCTGGAGCCTCCTCTTCCTGACCATAGATATGTTAGGGACCCTGATTCACCACCGGTATGTTTTACAGCTTTGATTTATCAGTCGGATACTTGGACATTCATTCCTTTACTGATAGTTTTGCATTTGTATCGGCAGCCTCCAGTTGAGTACGTGGATGAGATGCTTGGAATGCTGGCCACATTTGAGGGCATGATCCTGCGGAGGGAGGCACAGCTGGCCATTATAGGTATGCAGGTACTGTTCATCTTTCCTGCATTTATCATATTTCCTGATGACACGCCGGTTTTGAACATTCTATTGCATTGATAGGCTGTTTGTGTAGAACACATCTAACAAACACCCCACTCACATACTGTACTTACATCTGATTTTCATATTTGACCTGATGTATTGAACTCTTCACTTTCAGATGCCTCCTGTGTATGCTCTGCCGTGGGCCGGGCCACCCGGGTCTTCTCAGGGAGGTCGATCACCTGGATCTTCTCGAGGTGCTGGGCCATCTGGGCCCTTTCGAGGAGCTGGACCATCCAGGCCTTTTCAGGGAGTTGGGCCATCCAGGCCTTTCCGAGGAGCTCGAGGAGGGTCCTTTCGCAGACGTAGGGCACGTGTGATAGAGGCGGAGCCGAATGAGGAGGAGGAGGAGGAGGTTGCAGATTGTGAGTCAGAGACATCTGTTGAGGAGAAGGACTCCGGTCTTGGTTCTGGGAGTGGAGGCGAGGCTGAGGGGGATCCTGAGGATGACAGCTCCGACCCAGATGGTGATGGTGGTGCAGAGGTTGTCTCGCAGAAGAGGATAAGGGGGGCTCCTCATTCCCGCTCCCGAGGACATTGATGCTGCTGTTTCTTGCTTTATTTTCCTTTTTGCTAGTAGTTTGTAGCACTTTGCGTATTGTTAGACAGTTTTATTTTCTGTAAAACTTGTACCTTTATTTGTTGTAAAACATGATGGAATGAAACAGCTTTTGAAAAGGTGTTGTATTTTAAACTCTTAGCATCGCATCGCATCATTTTGCACAAAATGAATTTGAATGGGAATGTGCACTTTTGTATTTACCGGGTCAGGTAATGAACCGACACAATGAATCAAACAACTCGACTCACTAAGAAATAACAGAATCTTAGCAAGTTCACAACTCGATAAGCAAAGTACAACAATGTTAACGACTTGATAAACAAGACTTGACAAAATTGCGTAAACAAAGAGTAACAACTCAAAACACAAAATGCGATAGCTCGACAAAACTTACAACTCGATAAATAAAACGACAACTCGAGAAGCAAAATACAACAATGTTTAAACAAAACAAAGCGTACTTTGGACGATCTGGGTGATGGAACACATTCGAAACTGAGAGAAAAGGAGGCCTTCGACATTCTCGATGCGTGGAAGTGCCTCAAACTTCCTTCCGGAGGGCAAAACAGGACCAATGAGCATGGCCGGCCACATTTTGCATTTGGGGATTGAAAGGTGGCCGGCCGGCTAGTTTTTTTGAGTCAAAGGTGGCCGGCCTGCTAGAATAGGTGGCCGGCCGGCCACTTTTCCCTGCAACTTACAGAATTCTGACACTTGTCCTTCGAATAATGTTTCGCCCCCTATAAAAGCTGCAACTTTGGAACTCATTCATTTCATCACTGCTTTGCACAAAAATGGAGGCATTTCTTGTAGAAAATCTCACATCTTGGATCTCTTCTTTAGATGGCTCGGAAAAGTTGAACTTCCGGGGTTTTGGCTTGAATGCACTATTCACGCTAAGCCGGACTCCGCTACACCTTCCTTTCCTCCATGCTGCGGCGAGGTTTTGGAACCCAGTGACGCACGTCTTTAGCTTCGGAGGGCAAGTGGTATGTCCCACTTTTGAAGATTTTCAAGTTTTGATGGAATCCGAGCGAGGTGAGGAAATCTTGTCCCAACTCAACTTTGGCTATGCCCAAACCTTAGGGCGGATGTGCGGACTCAATGCTCATGATGCTCGATCCCTGATTTGTAACGGAATGTTGGATATCCCAAGCTTGATTTACCGGTTCTCCGATGCTGGTGACCGCAGCGACCATCATTGGCAAGGCTTCCGGCGACACGCCCTCTGTTTATGCATGTTATCTCATTTTCTGTTTGCCTCAAGCTTTGGAGGATCTAGTGTCCGTCTGATTGAAGTGGCTCAAGGCTTGAAAGAATGAAAGAATTGCATCGCCATGACATTGGCTGAGACATTGATGGGCTTGGATGCTTTCTACCGTCGGGAGACAACCAGGTTCGCAGGGAGTCCATTACAGCTACAGGTAATGTTTCCCACCCGATCTCACATATGTATTTGCTCACATCACTCGGCCCTCAGGCTCGGTTTTTCTCACAAAACCCTTTTCTTACTTTTCTCTCATCGCACATCTCTCTATTCTTTATTCTCTCATTTTTTATCCCTCTCCAGGTATGGTTGATGGATAAATTGCAAGTTGTGGACTCTTGCCCTGCTTACTCGGCCCGCGGCTACTTCTTTCGACAACGCCTAGTCGACGCCCTTGATGAGGGGTGGTGGTTTGAATGGATGTGCAATTTGTTGGCAGATCGCATTGCGTGGCGCTGCCCTTGGCTCAATCTCCCGGCAATGAGCTACAACATGTCTCGGCAGGTTGGGATTCGATTGATCGGCTTGACTCACTGCGTATACTATTTCCCATTCCGTATTCTGCGCCAGTTTGGCCATGATCAGACTTGCCCACCAGAGGGGATAGAGTATCTGGCTACATTCCTGGTTCGAGGCGCACAGCTGGCTCGGCAGGCCGCAGCATGGAGAAATAAAGAGCTCCTGGCCCCTACTCCCATTTTTAGTTGCACTTTGTCTGACGAGTGCTGGGATTGGCTCAACGAAGAAGCACAGGTTGGGCCAAGCTTGGCATCGGAGGCTTCAACCAGCTTTGGAGGGGAGCGCAGGGACACTTGACTTGACTATACACCGGATTTATTGCTTTATTAGTACTTTCAAGTTTTCGTTATGAGTGTAATAAAAAGCAACTTCAATTGTATGCAAGAGCAAGAGAACTCTGTTTTAAAATCAATGAAATTGAAGGTTGTGGTACTGAAAATTTTCCGCTTTGGTCCAAAAATGGTCTTAGTTGTGAAAAGATTAATTTGAACAAAGTCAACTTTTATTAAAACTTTTCAAAACTATTTTCGATATGGATCAGAAGTGGACACGCCTGAGATCTGTCACTGAGATGCACAACCCCGGATCCTAGCAACTGGAAAGTTACCCCTAGTCTGAATAGTGCCTTGGCAATTCATAGCAATAGAAAGTTGCCCCTAGTCTGAATAGCATTGTACCGGAGATCACGATGAGCGCTGACGAGTAGAGATGACTGAGATGATCAAATGGACAAAGTTGATCGGGGAAAAGATTGTGGCTGAACTTCAAGATGAAGCTGCCTACGTATCCCAAAGATGGGAATCAAGCCTTACGTAATTCAGGCTTAGGTTCGCTCGGGTATTTTCACTCTCCTTTTGCGCTCTAACTTTTGCCAAGGCCGCCCTTTGCGGGTTTTCAACCTTGTGAGCTCAGTTTTTATAATTTCAAATTTTCTATGCTTTGAATTTTGCCTAGGTCGCCCTTTCGGGTTTTCGGCCTAGCGAGCCTCTCAAGGGTAGTATTTCTTCAACTTGTCCATGTTGATCGGTTGGGAAAACTCTAAGCCATCTAGATCCATCAGAACCACAGCTCCACCTGACCAGATCGACTTGATGATGTAGGGACCAGTCCAATTGGGTCTAAACTTGCCCCTTGGGTCGTGGACGGGAGCTCGGTTGTCCTTGAGTACCAAATCTCCTTCTTTCAAATTCCTGGACTTAACCTTCTTGTTAAAAGCCCGGGCAATTCTTCGTTGATAGCCTTGAATGTGGTACAGCGCTTTCAGTTTTCTTTCATCGAAAAGCATGAGTTCTTCGAATCTACTCTATTGCCAGTCTGCCTCGGCTATTTGACACTCGGCCAATACTCGTAATGACAGAACCTCAATCTCAATAGGTAGAACGGCCTCCATTCCATAAACCAGTGAATATGGAGTCGCCCCAGTAGAAGTTCTGATTGAAGTTCGGTAGCCCCACAGAGCAAACAGCAACTTATCTGGCCAGTCCCGGTAGATTTCCACTATCTTCTGTAGTATGCGCTTGATATTCTTGTTGGTGGCCTCGACCACTCCATTGGTCTGAGGTCGATAGGTAGATGACTTATGAAAAGCCACGTTATATTTCTCCAACAAATCAATCACCTCTTTCTTGAAGTGGGAACCATTGTCTGAAATTATTTCATTTGGGACCCCGTAGCGACAGATGATGTTGTTTCTGATAAATTTTGCGACATGCGAAGCCTTCAACACCGCATAAGATTGGGCTTCAACCCACTTTGTGAAATAATCTATCGCTACCAAGATGAACTCATGCCCATTCGACCCCTTCGGCATAACAGCTCCGATTACATCAATTCCCCAGACAGAAAACGGCCATGGCGAAGTCATGTTGTACAGCTTTGACGGCAGAATGTTCATGCGATTTGCATGAACCTGACATTTGTGACATCGCCGGACGAAACCAATATAATCCTCCTCCATGGTGGACCAGTAATAACCCTATCTGAGGATCTTCCGTGCCAACATTACCCCATTTATGTGCGCACCACATTCTCCCCCGTGGATGGTTTCCATCAGACGCTTTGACTCTTCGGCATCAACGCACAGTTTATGCATTCCCAGATGACCCCGTTTATACAGTTTACCCCCGCAGATGATGAACTGAACTGCCATTGTCCTGATTGCCCTTTTGTCTTTGGCATTTACCCCTGGCGGGTATACTTCTTTCTCCAAGAAATTTTAGATGTCGTAATACTAGGGGTGTTCGTCCTGAACTTCATCTATGGCTGTAATCGACTCATAGACAGGTGCAAATTTCTGGTCAATGATGACTGGACGCATTCGGACTCCACACGGGATGTCTATCATAGAAGATAGAGTTGCTAAAGAATCTGCGAACTTGTTGTTCTCTCTTAGTAGATGAGTAAAACTTAGCTTCTCAAACCGAGGAATCAGTAAATCCAAGGTCTGGTGATACATCATCATCTTTTCCTCTTTTACTTTCCAGTCTCCTTTAGCTTGAGACACAACGAGGTTCGAGTTCCCAATGACGTCCAACCGTCTTGCCCCTAGTTCCAGGGCTGCTTCTAGACCAGCGATGCACGCCTCATATTCTGCTTCATTGTTCGAGACTTTGAATCGGAGTTTGAAGGTGAGAGAGATACGGGAATTGTCGGGTGCTATCAACAACACTCCTATCCCATACCCATGTTGATTTGACGCTCCGTCAAAGTATATCGTCCAAGTTTCATCGTCGATATGCAGAATTGATTCATCCGGGAGCAGGTACTCAACTGCTTCATCCCCCTCAACCGGGTGGTCGGCAAGGAACTCTGCCACTGCTCTTCCTTTCACTAACTTGCGTGTCACGTATGTGAGATGAAATTCGGAGAGCAACAGCAACCAACGAGCTAGCCTACCCGTAAGTGCTGGTTTCTCGAAAAGATATTTGATGGGATCAAGTCATGAAACCAACATTACAGAGTGAGCTAACAGGTAGTGCCGCAGCTTCCTGGTAGCCCATACCAAAGCTAAGCAAGCCTTTTCCAGCGGTGTATATCGGGTCTCATACTCCAGCATCTTCTTGCTGAGATAGTAGATGGCTCTCTCCACCTTGTCTTCTGATTCTTGTGCAAGCATGCAGCCCATCGTGGTCTCAGTCACTGACAGATACAAAATCAACGGTTTCCCCGGTTCTGGTGGCGATAAAACGGGTGGGTTCTGTAGATATTCTTTAATCTGTTCAAATGCAGCTTGACATCGGCCGTCCCATTGAAACCTCTTTCCTTTCTTGAGGAGGCCAAAAAGTGGTTCACAAGTCAAGGTTAATTTTGAAATAAACCGTCTTATGAATTGCACTTCACCCAAAAAGCCTCGCACCTCCTTTTCAGTCCTTGGTGGTGGCATTTCTAAGATGACCTTGATTTTGGAAGGGTCGACCTCGATGCCCCTTTGTGTAATCAGAAACCCCAGCATTTTTCCCGCTGTAACACCAAATGTACATTTTTGAGGATTCAGCCGCAACCGGAATTCTCTGATCCTTTGGAAAAACTTATGCAAGGCGGTGTAGTGGCCCTCTCTTTCTTTGGACTTGACAATCATGTCATCCACATACACCTCAACCTCTTTGTGGATCATATCATGTAGTATTGTGGTCGCGGCCCGTTGATAAGTAGCTCCAGCGTTCTTCAACCCGAACGGCATTACCCTGTAGCAGTATGTCCCCCACGGGGTGGTGAATGCAGTCTTTTTCCGGTCTTCGGGTGCCATCACTATCTGGTTATAACCTGAGAAGCCATCCATGAATGAGAGCAAAGCGTGCCCCGCTGTGAAATCCACCAACTCATCGATGTGCGGTAGGGGAAAGTCGTCCTTCGGACTAGCTCTGTTCAAATCCCTGAAATCCACACATACCCGGATCCTGCCATCCTTCTTCGGCACCGAACAATGTTGGCCAACCAAGTCAGATATTCAGATACCAGCAGGAAGCCTGCGTTAATTTGCTTGGTGACCTCTTCTTTAATCTTGAGAGCCCAGTCCAGGCGGATCCTTCTGAGTTTCTGTTTGACAGGTCGGGCCTCGGGGTCAAGGGGGATCCGATGCTGTACAATCTCAGGATCGATTCCAGGCATGTCTTCGTAGGACCACGCGAAAACATCTTTGAAATCTTTTAATAAAACGACTAAGCGCTCGCGTTCCTCCGAAGACAACATGGACCCGATCTGGACCAGCCGCGGGTCCTCCTCAGTACCAATGTTCACGGTAGTGATTTCGTCCACTAGAGGTTTAACAAATCTTTCCTGCTCTTGCTCAATTAATCGTTGCAAAACCAAAGGAACTTCGTCCTCGTCGTTTTTAAAATTTTGAAAGTCTGAATTAATGCAATAAATTAAGGGCACAGAAAAGTACTTGGAAACCACATTCACCTCATTCTCATTAAGTTCATCCAAATCGTCCGATTCATTTACAACAGACTCAAATGAAAAGGAAAAAGACGACCTAGACAGGACTGTGGCATCCGGGTTAACATCCCCAAGAGTACCAGACTCAGACTCAGACTCAGTCGAGCTGAATCTGATTCTGACTCACAAGACTCGGTGGAATCAGATTCCGGGTCACTACTTGACCCGGTGCTGCTGGACAAAAATCCCTCCTCGTATTGCCAAATGAGAGAGGGTGCGATAGATGCATCCAAGATAGCTGCTGGTTGGCTTGCAGCCGTTTCATCCCCAATCATGGAAACCGCGAAGTTATCGCCCAAGCACTTATGGTCGATCGGAGGATCAGAGAGTAGACATGCCAGCGTTACCCCCATTTCAAATTCTGTGCCCTCAGGATCCACTGCCTTGCACTGTTCAACCTCGGCTGATGGGTCTGTCTGCTCTGTGGCAGCGTCATCCCCTGATAGTTGCAGGTCGAAGAAGATCTCGAAGCCTGGCACGCGCTTCTTCTCCGCGTTTAGCCACGGCTCTGGGAAGCCGTAAAATGGAAAGTCCTCCCCCTCTCGGACAAAGCATCCGTTCAGGGTACTCTGAATGGGCCTGTGCATTAATTCAAAAGGCTTCCCAGCCTGCTTCGCTCTGGCTCTGCTGGCCATTTCTTTTCCCTTCCTCACCCAGTCCTCTTTGGTGGGCAGATAACCCAAGCCAAAGGTATGAGGGTTGTGCGGCACTTCCGCCAATACTGCAACGCCTTTCCGGCCGCTTCTTCCTAATCCCATCTCGGGGATGTGTTGTAGCTTGTTCATGAGGTAGACGGATTGAGCACTGACGTACACACCTTCATTCACAGGCATAATATTCTGCACCACCCGGGCCTCAGCCAAAGTGAACCCCGATAAGAACACATCTTTCGTGCCATGCTCGATTTCCAAAACTAGCGTAGACACTTCTGGCGGCGGATAGATGGATGAATTTCCGAAGACAATAGCTACCCCCTTCCCGTGAGGGTGTTTCAACATCTGATGTAGAGTGGAAGAGACTGTCTTTACTTGGGGCAACCACGGCCGCCCGAAGAGTAGATTAAAGGTTGCGGGAACGTCCAAGACATGAAATTCAATGTTGTGTTGTCCTGGACCAACCTGGGTCTGAATTTTGACAGTCCCCATCATTTCTCTGCTAGTATTATCATATGCTCTGATCACCTGAGTAGTCGGCACGAAGTCCGCGGGCTTCAACCCGATTGCATATGCTGTTCTGACTGGGCAGACATTGATGGCAGACCCGGTATCAACAAGTACCACCGGTATCCACTTATCTCTACACTCCACGGAGACATAGAGAGGTTTGTTATGATTTGCGCCCTCAGGCGTTAGTTCTTTGTCTGAAAAGGTTAATGCCGGAGAACCTCCTCCCAGAAAATCCAGCCCAACCAGCTGCTCTGGTGTAGTGTCTATAGAGAGTTTGGCCTTGTCCATAGCAGATAGGACAGCCTGCCTGTGTACTCGCGACGCCATAAGCAGTCCCCAGATGGAGATGTCTGCTTGTATCTTCTTCAATTGCTTGAGCACAGCTTCTTCTTCAATCTATTTCTCCTTCTGTTTCTCAGCTTCTTTGTCTTTCCCTGATGCCTCAGGTTGGTCTAAGTGCCGGGGCTTGAAATATCGCCCACTTCTTGTCATATGAGCGATCTCGTCAATATACCAGGTATTATCTGGTTGGTTACTTCCCCAATCCTCATCTGTGTGGGCAAGACATAAGTTATCGTCTTCCCACCACATTCCGTCGGCAGCCGACAGACACCTGTCCGGCTCCGGTATGATCGTGCTCGCAGCACCTTCAGTCCTCATGCCCGCAGCATTTCCTGTTCCCGTGCACACAGCACTCTCGACCCCCACATGGGCCTTAGCTTTTCTGATTCTCTCGGAATCCTCAAACCTTTGTTGTTCCAACTGCGTCAGTACAGCTGGTTGGTCAATATTCCCTGTATTTACAATCTCCAAATTCTGAGCGAAATTCTTAGCACCGGCGCTCTCCGGCGGTAGATTCTGACTCTCGGCCCTTCCGGCCATCACTGATACTCTCGCCCCTGCCGGGCCTTGTTCTGGTTGAAATTCTACGATGTCTGGTTGATCATCTAACCATCCGGTAACTTCTGCCGACTCCTCATAGTCAAACCAGTTGATTGTGGCATCTCCTGATTCTTGGTCACTGAAGAACTAGAGGTTGGCAAGGTTCTCTCCCACAGCTGTTAGATCATCTGTTCCCCTTTCAAGTCTGTCCCCCTGAATCATGCACAGTTCAGCTTTTTCTGGCAGTCCCACACTCGGCTCAGACTGACCCACTGATAAGATGTATCTGCTTGGATCATAGGCTCCTCCGGCAAGATTCCCAGACTGTTCAATCTCAGACTCAGCAACCCCCCTTTCCTTTGAAATCTGCCCTGTCCCATCTTCGGTGGTCACCACCACTGGCTTAGATTGGGTTGTGGAGATGTCCATGATGCACAAGTCAGTGCAGACAGGAAGGATCACCTCTGGCTTAGGTAGGTGGGATGGGGTGATATAGATACTAGGATCGTAAGACACGACCCCAGTTTGGATGATGTTGATTCTGTTGGGAGGAGTGGCTTGATTATGTGGTGGGAGAGGATTCGTCATGACGTTGGGTTTTTCGGGAGGCGCGATCACCTGCTTGTCAATAAGATCCTGGATCTCATGACGCAATCTGAAACAGCGGTCGGTGTCATGACCGTGCTATTGGTGATACGCGCAGTATTTTGCTGGGTCATGAGAGGGAGGGAGTGGATTTGGCAGTGGCCTCGGCTCTAGGGACGTCAGGTGCTTCTTCCTAATTAATACCCCCAGAGCTTTGAACAGGGGCATATAGAGGGGAGTGAAGGTTCTTTGGCCTCTGGGTGGATATTTGGTGTTTTGGGTATTACTTCTAGATGCGCCAGAGAAAGGCGTGGCTGTCGTGGGTCTTGGGGGAGGGGGAGTGGTGGTGACCATGCTCACTTCTGAAGCTCGTGCAGTTGCAGCGCCGCTCGGGCCTGCGTTATTGTTACAGTTGAAAGTCCTTCTGGGTTGCTCCTTGTCCTGGTCAATCAGACCTTGTTTCATGGCATCTTCAATCTGTACCCCCATCTCGTGTAAATCTGAGAAGGTGGGAAAGGGAAGTACGATCATCTTCTGCATCAATTTCGGTTGGAGATTGCGCACAATCATCCTGATTTGATCTTTGTCCGTAGGCCTCAAGGTCATCATCGATGCCTTTGCCCTCCATCGAGTTACGAAGTCTGAGAAAGTCTGCTTGGGTTCCTGCCTCGTCGTTTCGAGATCACGGGTTGTAATCTCGATCTGTGTATTGTACGAGTACTGTGCGACAAAGGCCTCAGCCATCTCATCCCAACTTCTTTTTACCTCATCTTCTAACTTCGCGTACCAGATGGCTGCCACACCCGACAAAGTTCGGCCAAACAGAGAAAGCTTTTGTGGTCGGGTCAGGCCCATTGGCCGCAGAATGTCCGAGAATAGCCGAAGATGGACCATGGGGTCTCCGAATCCATCGAAGCGGTCAATTTGTGGCATCTTGAATCTGTCGGGTAATGTTACGGCTACATCGGTGTACCCATCTTCGATGTCTGGAATGGCTTTCACCCCTTGCGACTTCTTGAAAAGCTTCTCCAACTTACTCAGTTTTAGAGCTGTATGGTCGATTTCGAACTCAAAGGGAGAGTCCGGGTGGTTAGGTGTATGAGTCTTGGACAGTTGAGGCGGAAGTGGGGCGGAGTCAGCCCCATTGGAAGGCCTGTGTCCTCTTGAGTATTTTGGACATTGGGTAGGGTATTCTGGGTGTTCGGGCGGGTATTCTGACCAGTAGGTGCCTGCTCAAGTAATGGAGCCTTGGGTGGAGGAGGAGCCTGATGTGAAGCAGATGCCGCATTCTGCTGTTGCAGCCTAGTGATCAGCTCGGCCTGCTGGGCCATGACTGTGGCCTGTTGCTTAGAAAATTCCGCTTGGCGGATGGCATCCTCCTGCATCTGTCTCATGCTCTCTTGCATCTGACGCATCATTTCCCCTATCCCGGCCATATTTTGTTGGTCTAGCTGACTGACCGGTAAATGTATCTCTATGGCAGAAACAGGAATCTCAACCTGACTATTTGCTGCTAAAGTAGCCCGTTGCCCCGGTAATCCCTGCTCTGATACACTGCGCTTCCTCGGCCTTCTTCTAACAACTGGGGGTAGAGAGTGGAACACTGGATGTCCGTCAATCAGATCCTCGGATCGATTGAGTCGGCGACCTCGTGTCCAAAGTGCTTGGGGAATATCTACTGGTTCGGAAGCAATCGTGCTAAAACTGCCCCTAGCAAAAAGATAAATAAAGCGAAAAAGAAATAAATAACCAGATAAACGGGCAGCATAACAGCTTAAATTAAATACACAACACACAGTCGGGCATACAACACACGGTTGATAAGCTGAAAACACACTGTCCTCAATCACTGATCACTGTTCCTGTATCACCGTTCCCCAAAACTGAATCTGATATCCGCAGACAATTGATTCTCAGATACTGACTGATGCCCGCAGGCCTGATGCCCAAACTCATGAACTGATACATGCATTCCCTGTAGAGATGCACTCTAAAGCACATAACAGATAAGTGAGAGCCAAAACACCCCTATGTTGGGGTAGGGTTTCCCTGTCCTATTTTGTCAGGAGCTAGGGTTTCACTACGCACGCAGCGGTTTCAAACATCCTATATACGGGTAAGCAACCTGTCCTAGTTTGGAATGGTCACTATGGATCCGAATATGCACTAGGTCGAATGGCCAAAAAGGGTGCCCCGGTAAAACCGGGGTTTGTGTTCCCATGCTGTCAGAGCCTAGAGTCGATCAGCCTTATGGACATGCCTTGACAAGACAAGCCTCCGGCAAATCGTTTGGGAATGGCATATGGCAAACACGGTGTCCTAGGCGCACCAATGCAAAGAAACACACAAGTGTAATCAAAACCAGATATCACGAGTTCGAGTCAAGTTCTCTAAATCCCCAGTAGAGTCGCGAAAAACTGTAGACGTCCCCGAATGCCCCGGGAGGGTTAAGTCCCGTTCCGTTCATATTGGGGTCACTACAGTTCAAGGACTCAAATGTCACGGTTCTTAATCTTGAACCAAAGAGTCCAAATCCGGCAAATCGATTTGAGAAAACTGATTTTTGAAAGAAGTGCCAAACATGAACTGCTTTGCCAGATACAGAGTCGCCACCTAAATATTTTTTAATGGGAAATTTAGGAAACCCTGACTCGGTGCCAAAGGCCACGTGTCCGTCATCACCAAAGTTGCCTCGGCTCGGGAACTTGGGTACGATTGGGGAAGGTCACTTCGTGAGCACTCCCGCTCGCCCGGTCAAAGACCGGCCTCTACTAACCATGATATCTGATTTTTGAAAACATTGTGCGTTCTTATTCCGGTTATTAGCTTAGATTACTATGTGATGCTCACAGCATACAAGTATAGAGTGAGTCGTCTGAATTGGAACAAAACATTTCATGTTTGTTTGTTTGAAAATGGTTTGATGGTGCTACCTGCAGGTAGGCTAAGACGTGGATTTGCCACCCTTGGGTGGGCTTAGAAAACATGATTTTGCCACTATCTAGTGGGCTTAAAACAAACAGTCAATGATTTGTTCCACTTCAAGCAACTCAACCTCCACCCACAGGCATTCAAGGCAGTTATATCACATAAGCACGTAGCCTCATGGTAAGCATGCTATTCATGGCAGCACTCACACGCATGCAAGGATGCTAAAGCATAAAACTCACCGAGTACTCCAAGCCAAAACAGAAGCTCATTAGAAATCATGCATGATCCTAAATATACAGAAATGCCTAATGCAACACATGCAAAAATGCAACTATAGCAGGTTCGGCTATCTTAAACATGGCATATGGAATGCTACAACTAACACGTATTCAATTTGGAATTGAAATACAGATGCAGTTTGTATGATGCGCCGAGCCCGGTGCATGCAAAACAGATGAATGATGCAAACATGTTGTCATACTGTTATGCTAATTGAAACATGCCCTAATCTAACCATCATAAGCAGGTAAATAAAAGGGAAGAAAGACGTGGGGTTGGAAGACATACATCACACTCACCCACACTTATTACAATTATGCCCTCGCGCAGAGGATCCGAATAAATATATAGTCCCGAATAAAAGAATAGTACAGTCCAAATAATACAGTCCAAATAATGTACAAATTCCTAATTAATTTACAAATTAACTAAGAAAATAATAAAACTGGCATGCAAGCCAGGGACTGCCTTGATTCTGATGAATGATGTATGCCCGGGTGCCTTTGCGCGAAAATCCACTGAAATGCCCCAATTAGCCTTTGTTTTGCAATGATTCTTGAAAAGCGCGCCAAGCCTTGGAAGACCGCTGATTCTTGATATGCTGCAACAGAGAGCAGGAAAGGGGTATAGCAATGTATTTTCACAAATATATACATGTCTCGATCCTCGTACCACCAATCACGCATCTCGATGCATGATGTCCAAGGAGCCGAATTGCACAACTCAATATAGAATGAATGCATATGAACACTACAACAAAACCTAACACCATCATGGATAATCCGGAGTGTCGGTGACTTGGGAATTGAGACACGTTCCGTCACTCGGAGTACGGAACGTACCTCGTTTCCCGTGCCCGGGCTAACTCCTATCCCGAACACGATGCAATATGCATGATATGCGTGAAATGCAACTAAGATACAATCCTAACATACACAATGTTATGGAATGGCATACACGCTACACGAGGTGATACACAACCGAGCATACACAATGCTATGGATGAAATGGCATACGCAATGCAATATGGGCTTACACCAACATGAGAGAGCCTCAGCCACACTCACATAAGAGGCCATCAGATGAAAACAAGACAAGTCGGAATGCGTACTCGCGTGCATGCAAACCGAGGACGGACCCTCAGGCACCGAAATGCCACTCTAATGAGACATGGCAAGACATGGAATATAGTATGCAAACATGCAAAAATCAATGACAAAATGTGGGGTAAAACAGCCCCGAAACCCGGTAAAAAGGAACCCAGTGCATGGAATAACCCCGAAACATGGATTTTGGTGCATGAAATGGCCTATAGCTATACAATGCATACATAATTTGAACATGTGATGAAAATACAGAAGCAAGGAATCCCCGAGATGAACATTTTTACAGTTCAAAGTATGGCCAAAAAGTAAGCACAAGTAGGGCTAAAATGGCATACAAAAATGGCTCCGCAAGGGAGGCAATGAAGCAAGTGGTAGATGCAATACCCAAAAAGAAAAAGACCCTTCTACAACACTGAAGAGGGACCAAAAATATGACTATTTACAGTAGATGACAAGCCCCAAATCAGTATACAAACATACTCAAAATGCAATGCAAGATTAAGGCCATAAGAGAGTTATAACACAAAGTATACAAAAAATTCATCAAACAGCCAAATACCCTTAATAAAACATGACAAGGGGTTCAAAATATGGCCACTCTAAGTTCTGATCATGGCCGAAAAACAGAAGCAAGATAAGCTAACAAATCATGCAAAAATAGGGACCAAAGAGGGGTACAATGGCAAGTGATGCATGGAGGTCCCAAACAGTGTTGAGCCCTTCTTCAAGGTTTAAGAGGGGCTCAAAATAGGTCTATTTATGGTTTACATCAGGCCCCAAAACAGATCACACATAAGCCAAAAATACTATGCAAAATAATGGCATTCAAAGGGGTATTGAAGCAAGTGCAACATGGGGGGCTCAAACAGTGTTGAGCCCTTAATGAAACAAGAAAATGAGCTCAAAAAAATGACCTTTTCAGTTTTGGTCGGAGCTCAAAACAGCAAGAAAATAGGTCTAAAAAATGATACCAAAATGAGTCAAAAAGAGGGAAAATGATGCTTACCCTTGAAGATTACCTCTTGGCTCCCTTTTGGCTTGAGATATGCTACCTCCTAGCTGCTGGAAAGCTCTCCAAGCTTCTGGAAATGGAGTAGTAGTGGTGGTGCTAGGTGGTGATGTGGAAAAGGGGTTGGACTTGGATGTTTTGAGGGTAGAAATGAGAGAGAGGAAGGAGATACAATGCAAGAGCTCCAAGGGAGTTTTTTTTCAACCCTAAAACCAGAGTTGGGAAGCTGGTTATGTAGACAAAAGAGAGGGAGAAAGAGGGGGAAAAAAAGGAGGGAAAATCCCTCCAAGTTTCCTTCCAAAAAAAGTCCCCCCGGATACAGAATATGGGGGGAAAAGGAGGGTGTATCTACACTGTACTCCCTGTAAGGAAGCTGGCCGACTAGTTTTTGGGGTTGCAGGTGGCCGGCCGACCAAGGGCAAAAATGGCAAGTTGATTTTCTGGCCGGCCACCACATATTGGTGGCCTCCCATGTCCCCTCAACACAACCATGTGGTTCAAAATTGGCGACTGTAAAACAGGAGAGAGAACAAGCCATTTTTCAAAGGGGTTCAAAAGGTTCAAGTGGAATTAATGGCCGGCCATATAATATTTGTGGCCTCCCAAGTGTGTACAACACAAATATGTGGTTTGGAGCTGAAGAAAGTGGCCCTAGGGTGGTCAACATTGGCTCGGAAGTGAGAAAAACGGTTGTCGGAGGGCGCCGGAGGAATATAACTGGTTACTGAGACAATTGCTGGCCTCCCACCCTTCTACGGCCTTCCTGGTGATGAAACAGAGGTACCTGCCAAAAATGAATGAAAACCGATGCAAAATGAATGTTCGGGGGGCTAGAACGCACAGTTCGGGGCCCCGAAAACTGACTGTTAAGCACCGAAAGTGGCATTCGACCACGAAGTGGGTCTCTCAGACCTCAGTGTCCCTCAAAAGGGAGTAAATAAGATGCATGCCAAAAACCGGAGCAATCGGAGATAGTTAGGCTGTCCCGAACCGAGGCACACGGCCTGACGGCTCTGAAAATAGGAAACCGGGCTCCGAAATAGGCAAAATGGCCTACTGCCACAAAATGTAGCCCACGGCCACTGAGAGATGGTCTACGGGACCTATCCCTCCCCTCAGGAAAAGAAATAGAGAAAACCGAGTCTAGTTCGCAAACCGAGGCAAGGCACAGAAGAGAGTTCGGAAGTCCGGAGGCAGGGCTCACGGCCGAAACTCTGAGACTTCTGAACGAGCACAATATGCAACATCACCGAGCACTCAATCGATGATGTCTGAGTCTTAAGGTCGGTCAAAAATGGGGTGTCTACATCGAGCGACCCCACTGTTTTGGTAAGCTCACTCGAGCGAAGAAAGCCACGCTCGAGCAAGACCCCTGTTTTCTGAAAAATTCTGAAAAGTGTTTTGAAGTACATTTTTGCATCCTTATTCCATCCTAGGCATTCCTAGGCCAAGTTTAAGGCATCTTAATAAGGAGAATGTTATAGAACCACCCCAAGTATAATTAGGGGCTAAGTTATTAATCCCGAGTGTGTGTTTGTTCTGCAACTGTAGGGTTGGCATCCGAGGACGCTTGTTAGCTTGTCTATAGCCTAGTGCTCTATGAGTAACAATATTGTAAAGATATGTTCAATTTTGATTATTTTCTGAATGATCAACTGTTCTACTTACCGAAATGTTATTGTTTAATGAATGAATATTTGTCCTATTTGTAAACTGTATCCGTGGCATCCATAGCAATTTACTATTACTGTACTGTTACTGCTACTGTCACAGAGATCTTTTTCGGTTCTCATGTTTGGAACCACTACTGTTACTATTATGATGGCCATCAACTGACTGTTCGGTTTGTTAAGACCTATTGTACTGTTTTGCTATGGGATGTACCACATATAATGCTATGGTTTCTAAGTGACTGATTTGATTGATTAATTACTGAGAGGACATTCATTCTTAACCTCTTTACATAACTGTTATTCACTGGGTTTTAGCTCACTGTTTATATATATATATATATATGTAGGTGTCTAGGCACCGGACCGAAGCTAGGAGCGTTAGGCTAAGCTCCCGTTTTGTCAAAGCCAACCATTGTGCCTCACCTCGAGATTCTGAGTGCGTCAAAACCAAGGTTATTATGGGGTGTTTTAGATTCTCCCTTTTTGACTCTGTTCTATAATAAATGTTAAGACTTGACTGTACAGTTAGATAGAGATTTGGTCCCTGACATGGATGTTTGTGTTTAAGTCGCATGTACATACGTTTTGGTTATCTATGTGGCATGTTGATAAAAAGTCTTTTTGCATTCAGACTATCACAGCTCATTAGACACCTTCAATTTACTGTTTTGACTTCTGCCAGCCCCTTTACTCTGTATTATTGTCATTATTGTTAAGCAGGCCTTCGGTAATCACGGATTACTGGCCAGTTGCGATGCTAAACCCATAGGGGCGGGTTTGGGTCGTGACACCATTAGACTATCATGATAATTAATAAATCGAGCATCTTGTAAACATAAGACGACAGAAGTATTGCGTCCTTGCATGGTTAATAGTTTGATTCCAACTTGAATGAATCCTAAATGAATAAAATTATGGCCATGTTTTAGATGTTGGTGAATTGACTCTTTGGATAATAACTGGCAAGTTTCTCTAATTTTAGTTAAAGCATAAATTTGTTCAATAGTTCTAACATGTAAATTAACATTAAAAGTTCATTTTAAAAAACTTGTTATATTTCTTTAACTAGTACTTTTGGGATATTCTAACTTAAATTAAGTTTAATATCATGAAATTCATGCTCTTCTTCATTTATGACTAAATTTGTATCAGGTATAGGAGTTAAAATTGTAGTAGATCTAGAGCTTACTGAAGAGTTTCTTTTGAATAATCAACTTATTTTTATTCTGTAAATTAATTCAACTTTCTTAAATTCTTATATAACTTATCATGTTTTCACATACTATGTGTTTGTACATACTCTTTTCGGAAACCCTGATATCTATCACCTGTCTATCTTAAGGACTTACACTAGATGTAGGATGAAAGGTGAGTGACTACTGGCAGAGTGAAAGACAAAGATAAGTTAGTAAGAAATAAGAAGACTGGAATTAATAAACAGAGATGGAAATGAGAAGAAATTAAGCAGAAATAACGAAACAATAAGCTAATATCATCAATAAGCTTGGCTCTGATACCAAAGAGAGGCGGAAGCAGCACATAAATAAAAGTTAAATAAACTAAAGTAAATGAATTAAAATAAAATAGATAGAATATTTTAAATAAGAATAGATAAGCAAAAATAAAATAAACTTACAATCGTTTAAATTAACTTACTATCGTTTACTGGAAGTAATCGGAAAATATTGAATGGTTTACTGGAAGTAACTGAAAAATACAACTTCTATTTGCATCCTCAAAAACTGAATTTTAAAACAAACTAGAATTTTTATAGAAACTGAGAGAAACTGTGAAAGAAAATTATGAACTCTTTCCAACTCTGGATTGGCCTTGATTGAGAAGCTTCTTTTATAGGTAAAGTGGATAATTGTTGAGCTTGTGAATTGGGAACTGTGAGGCCTGTGACTAGAACTGTGAGGCTTGTGACTTCAAAAGTTGGAAAATACTGTAAAGCTTGTGACTTAAAAAGCTTGAAAATTAGAGACACATGGGTGCTGAGAACATTTTTCTGTGACTGAGAACTCTTTTTTTTTTTTTTTTTTGTCACAATTTTTTTTCACAATTTCTCTCAGTTTCTGTAAATTTTCTACTTTATTTTAAAATTCATTTTTTAAGGATGCAAATAGAAGTTGTATTTTTCAGTTACTTCCAGTAAACCATTATGTATTTTCCGATTACTTCCAATAAACGATTGTAAGTTAATTTAAACGATTGTAAGTTTATTTTATTTCTGCTTATTTATTCTTATTTAAAATATTCTATCTATTTTAATATTTACTATAGTCAAACATTTTATTGGAACATCTACTAATATTCATTCTCGCATCCATGATCAACTTAGTAATCTCACTTGTCCTATTTTAAGTGATTTTCGCTGGTATAAAGATGTCTTTACCTCTCGTGTCATGCTTAGAGATGATTGCACTAAGTCATTTTAGAAAGAAAAATTTATCAATGGATTTCCGAGTCTTTTAGCCCATAAGATTAGATATGTCTTTACCCCTCGTGTTATATATATATATATATTTTAAAAAAATAAAAAATAATAGTATGTTCTTTTCATCAAGCAATTTCATTAATCATATCCTATTATCAAAAAAGATCAATCTTTAAACTTAGGCCTCATTTGAGAACAGACTATTTTAATAATTTTTTGATTTTTTGACTAAAATATGAGGTAAAAAAAATTAGTACATTTGGAATGACTTTTTCGATTTTTTACGAAGAGATATGCAAAAATTAAAGTGAAAAGAGAATCTTTTATTTTTTGGTATAGGTTATAGGCTTTTTAATTTTTTTCGTAATTTTTTAATTTTTAGATTAAAACACTCGCATGCCAAACGAGACCTTAATGCTATATCCCTCTATAGAAATAAACTTATCACCAATAAACCCTTGAATAAATGCAAAGCAAGTCTTACATGTAATTTGTGGCAGATGATGGGGAATGAATTATCTCATACCCTAAACTCTAATAAGTCCTAAATTAGCAATTGCAACAATAAAATTTTACAATCAACCTCATGTTAAGGTTTTGTTTGAATTTAAAATTTAGAGAAAGATTTGTGGAGGAAAAAAAAATTGAAATATAAACTAATTTTTTTTCTTCATATTATTCTTCTCTCTCTCTAAGTTATTTCACAAATTTAATATCGAAACACAATTTAAAATTATATTTTTTATATATGACAGATGAAATAAGAGGAAGAAAAAAAAAAAAAATCATATCCTTTTCACAAGGTTTTGCTTGCAACAGCATTTGGAAGAGGTAAGTAATTTGCCTTTTTTTTAAAAAAAAAAAAAAAATTTATTTTATATATTGATTGTTATTATTAGAAAAAATACTAATTCTCATAATAAAAATGTTCTAATAAGCTGCATTCTTTTACATCTTGTGAAATTTGTCATCCTTCGAAGAGGGAATAACTGATGAAATTGTCTGCAGCAGAATGGTGGCAGACAACTTTACATATACAATTTTAATTATAATTTAGTTGCAACATTTCATCATTTGAACTAGATTCATAAACCAAAGCTAACCAACAATATGAAAATTAGAAAGAAGCAAAATACCAAGTAGTCCCATGAAGATCTAGGGTAATTTTGTTTTGAATGTTCACAAACTACATAAAAAAAAAAAAAAAAAAAAAAACCACAACTACCATTTTCTGACAAAATTAATCACATTTTATTAAAAATAATGGCATTTGAAATGAAAATCTCAAATCTTACCGTCTATTTCTTGAACTAATTGGGAAAAGTAAACAATTAAAGGGCCAAATGAGAAAATATAGAACCTTAAGAGAAAAGCAAGAATATTATGTTTTCAAAAAATAAGACTATAAATATGTATTTAAAATTAGACTACTTATTTCGTTATAGATAAAAAAAAAAGAAAGTCATGATCATTAAATTGACCTAATTGTTTTCATAAATGATATACACAAAAGGCACTGAAAAATGAACTATTCAGATCATCAAGATCAATAGTAAACCTACATACCCCTCAAACTATCTAAAATTTAAATAAGAGAAGCTCAACTCTTACTTATTTAAAACACTACTTAAATTTCCTTCAAGAGCAACTTCTTTTTTTATTTTATTTTATTATATTATTATTTTTTATATATTTTAATTTTGATGAAAAAGCACAAGTTTTAATTTATTGCACATTCAACAATAAATTGTCAACACGTTATTTTAGTAACTTTTTGACTTTTTACAAAAAGATGTGCAAAAAAATAGAAAGAATGATGTGATAACTTATAGTGACTTTGACTTTTTGGTTAAAATTGAAAGTTGCCAAACGAGGCCAAACTACATCCGAGTACAATATAGGTCCCCCTAGGGATAAAGAGAACCTTCTTGTAGGGAGGATACGAGGCTTCACATAAGGAGAAAAAATAAAATTCCACGTAGGGAGGAGAAAATCTCTACACAGAGGCATTATTGCAGCCAATAAATAAATAGAAATAACACAATCATTATCAAACAAATATTATCAATCACCTTCATGATTCGTCTATCGTTGCAACCGATAGTTGTGGTACCTGAATTCCTACATCTATATTACAAAATGAAATATTCTGGATATAAGGTGGTCACCTAACGTATAATAGCGTATTTAGTAGCGTCAGATCTCGGTCAAGAATCATATGCAGACAAGAGAAGCGATAGTAGCTAGCATGGTGATAAATAAAAAAAGAAAAAGGAAAGCACATGAGAAGAAACAGAGAAGAGAGGACGACTAGAAGCACCATCTTCTCCCCATATAGAGCAGAGTTACTTAGAAAGCATAATGTCATGAGAGTAAAAAATTAAAATGCTAAAAAGCTCATCATTTTTCTTACTGATGTTAAAACCATTTCTTTATACCTTAAAGCATCTCCAACGGTGAACCAAACCTGACATTAGATTTAAATTTTGGTGAAAAAGTCATTTTTTGGAACTCCAATGGTTTTAGCAAATTGGTATCAAAATGAGAATTTACCAAAAAATTCATCAAAGTGAGAATAGGGTACAGATTTCACTACTTTACTGTGCGTGACCGTTGGAGGAGACCAACCGGTCGACCGGTTCCTTTTCAAATAGGTAGGTTCAAACCGGTCAAAAAGGTTCAAACAGGTAAAAAAATTTTTTTTGCCTTATCGGTCGACCCTTCTCTTTTGATGCACAGTTGGAAGAAGAAATATCAGATTGAAAAAATTAATTTTTTTAAACTCAGATTTAATAAAAAATTTAATTCACCGTTGGAGATGATGTTACTTTGTCCTCTATGAGTATTCATAATTAAAAAGTTTAAGAACATGTAAACAGACTAGGGTTAGTTTGGCATGTACTAAAAAAGTGCACTTTTTGACTTATTGGTGGGTTTGGGTTGGGTTTGATGTGATGTATTAGAAAGGTGATGTGATTTAAATAGGATGATATAACTTAAATAAGATAGTAATTTTTTAACTTTTTAACTTATTTAAATGATACCAAACCAAACCTAAATAACCCTCTTATATAAGATCGACTTCACAATCCTTTCACACGAGACACGCGAGGTGAGATGAGTTTTATACATGAAGGATGAGAGAGTTGTGTTTAATTATAATTAATTTCAATCTCAAGTATAACAACTACACTCAATAATTCCTCAAAGTTAAGAGGGATTTGATTGTGATGTAGCCGTTGGCAACCGACGGTCATGATTGTAAATACAGCAAGATGAAGACAAAAACCAGAATCGGACATTTTTATTTCGTTATTTACGACACTGAAATCTGGACAATATAAAATAAAATAAATATGAAATAAAATAACCAAATTAAAAAAGAAATAAAAATTGGGTATCTTAAGGCGCTCGATACGCACTCCATCGTTGAAATCATTGTACATCCAGCTCAGCAAATGAACAAAAGACAAATCCAAAACCAACACGTGTCATAAGATGTCACCCTGTGGTCCCACACCACGGTGCCAAATTACACCGCCGCCTCTCCTCCTCCTCCCTCTCCCTCACCCCTCGCCGGAACACCACCGCGCACTCCGGCAGCTCCCCTAAGTCACCGAACAACGACTCATCCTCCTCCCTTATCGTAAAAATCAACGCCCCATCACCGCCGCTGCCGCCACCACCACCGCCTATCCAACATCGGGCTTTCGAGCACGGTAGATGATACCGATTCCAAATGTGAAAACCACTCGAATTGGTAAGCGTTGATCTGAGACTCTTCTTCGCCCAAATTGTCGAAAAGTAGAGGCGGTGAGACCGGTGTAGCTGCCTCGGCCGCGGCGGGGGTAGTGGCGGAGATGATGGTGGGTTGTTGGTGGTTTTGGTGGTGATTGTTTTTGGACGCCGGCAAAGGGTGGTTGTGCTCGCAGGAGTACGTCACCACTACCATGGTGGGGTCGACGTGGCTTCTCTCTACTTGTTTTCTGGCCGGACATCCTTTGGAGCTACTGCACCGGTAGTACCCTCTGCCAAAATCACACCGTTTGATCATAATCGGACGGTTTGATTGCACTTAGTCCTACAATTAGATCATACGCTGTGTTACACCGAAGTGAAATTGGGGAATTGGATTACCTGGGGTAAGGTGAGCCTTTGATGGGTTTCTGACCGTACTTCCTCCAAGCCCATGAATCAGACGGTGGAGCACTCTCACCCTTCAACCTCGACCCTTCGATGTCTCCGATCGGGATGGAGACCACTCTTTTCTGTGCAGCGCGCCTACTGAATCAAACCCCACAACGTAGTTAGTACACTCATGCACATGAATCCGGAAAATGAAACCCTAAAAGTATCTAATCCATTTCTAGATGAATAATTTCATAAACTTAAACATATAAATCGAACAAATAATATATCTAAATAGATAAATTTTTTAAAAAACGAGTCTTACTGAGAAATTTTGTAAAATTTTACCTTCGTTTCATTGATGTGTTTATAGCAGAATTGTACGTAGATTTACATAGATATGGATATTTATGGGTGGTACCAACCTTCTTTTAGGGGAGGAGGTAGAAGTGGTCTTGGTGTCGTTGAGCATGCCGGAACGAAGCGAATCTTCGCTGTTTTCTGGTGAGTTTTCGATGTCTTCTTGCTCATTTATAAATGGGTGGTTGTTGAATCTTCCTTCCATAGCTAGGGTTTTGGAGTGGCACCCACTAAAGCTTGAGATGTTTTTAGGCTTGATGATATACTGATGATGGCGATTTTAAAAGTTGCAGAGAGAGAGAGAGAGAGAGAGAGAGAGAGAGAGGATGGGAGAAGAAATGGGGGAAGGTGGAGAAAGATTGGTTGGGATGGGTTTTGTTTTTTCAAAAATGGGACCTAATGGTGACAGATGGGCAAGTGACATAGTTTATAAAGGACGTGCAAGCAAAATGTGAAAATAATCCAAATCACCCTTTGATTATTATATTTCAATGTGAAACCGACCCTTATGTTGATTTTGATTTGTCTAATCTAATTGATTTCGGCAATTCATGGCTAATGGGGTGTCCTTCCTTGTGAAAGCCCTTTTTTGCCCTTCTAATGCCATGATTCATATGCTGCATGAATAATTAAGATGTTTAATTAAAAAAATGACACAATTACAAACATTGTGCTTAAAGTTTGCGTTCTTTGTTGCTTTAGTATTCCAAGTTTTAATTTTGTGAATTTATATGTTAAGTTTCTAATTGGAGCTAAATTGATTTAATTTTAATTGAGTGGTTTATATGATTAACAAAATGGTATGCAGGTTGCATTATTTTAGTCTTTCATAGTTGTAATTTTATTATTTCATCTTTCAATATGATAATACAGAGAATGAAAATATAGAAGAGATAGCGAAGAAAAATTAGTAATTACAATTTTAAGTGATGGAAAAAAAACATAAATAAACTTTATTTAAAGGGTGAAGAAAAATTCATGACATAATATTTTACTCCTTTCTGTTATTTTTGTCTTGAATTCAAAGGGGACTTGGTGGGTACTTTTCTTTGTCATATTTATATCTCTACAAGGGCTGCTAAAGGCTGTAGGGTGGGCTATTTTCATATTTAAAGCAAACAACTGTTCCCATTCAAACCCAAAACCTATATTTTCCCAAGCCTCTACATTAATGTACTACATAATGCAATGAAGAACTCAACTACCCTCAACCAAGAGCACTCAAATCAAATGTCTCCTCAACCTAAACAATAATAAATTGAGGATGAGATTTTCTATTCTTAAAAAATTTATGTTGTGCAGACGTTATATTGTGGTATTTTGAAAAATTGATAAAAAGTTAATTTTTTTAATTTATTTTATCTTTTTATGAGTAAAGAATGAGAGAGGTGATGTAATTCAAAATGAGTAAAAAATTAAAAGTTAACTTTTTTTTTTCCTTTCCAAAACACCTCATTGTTCTTCCCGTGTAATATTTACAGTTGCATTATTTGATTTATTTTTTTAAATTGAAAATTAACAAAACACAAGATTATATATATGAGTGGAAGTGTATGAAGCAGGAGACATAGAATTGATGACCTAATCAAGATATCAATCTAAAATGGTCAAATTTGGTATCCTCAAAAAAATTCAAAAAATTAAAAAGTTACACCAAAAACAAAAAAGACATTACTATTCAAAATAAAAAATATTAAAAAAATATTTTATATATATTTATACTTCAAATGCACTAACAACGTGACAGTCCAAAACTAAGAAAAGATCCACTTTTTTTGTAGGGAAAAAAAAATTTCATAGGTATAGTTTATTAGTTTGATGGTAATATTGGGCCCTTGGGGGCCCATTAAGGGTTCCGTTTTGATAATTCGAACCAGTACAATATGTAGAACTCGTAGATTAATATATATTTATAAAAAATCACGTTGATCTGGATATCGTTAACTATTGATCAAATCAGTTTTGTATAAACAAAACCTGATGGTGTGATAGTTAACTGTTGGAAAAAACTAATCCGATATATAGCTATCGATATCCGATTAACGTGATTTTTTACAGACATATAATAATCGACGAGTTATACATATTGAACGGTTCAGATTATTAAAATGGGACCCATGGTGACTCCCACAGACCCACCATCACTATCCAAAAGTTATTTGTCCCGAAAGAGTTGATTATTTTTCTTACTAGACAGGCTGGGCAGCCGCAGGCAGCCGTACGATCAATCTTAAATCTTCCACTACACACTTTATTTATACAATTTTTTATTACATATTTTTTTATAAAAAGACAAAAAATTAACCCAAACATCCATCTTTTTTTCCTCAACTTTTTAGTTCAAAAAGACAAAAAGTGTACTTATTTAGGACACCCCAAATAACCTCTAAATTGTAAAAATATGTGCACAGATTCAAGCAAAGTAACTTACACAGAAAATGTCGAAGCCTATTTGCCAAGTGACATTCTCCCCAACTCCCAGTAGTGCAGGTTGCGAGTTCAAACCTCAATCTCATGCGAGATAGTTAGAAGTGATCCCCTTTCCCTCATCCCTTAGATCTAGGCTAAAACTTACCCATAAAATTAATGTATAGTTGACATTGAACTTTTATATGGTGAACGTCATGTCTTGAATAAAATTGGATTACACGTTAAATTTTTTGAAAATTGTATATGCAGTATTATTCATATCAATAAAATGACCTTCTCTTCAATAAAAGTCATTTACCTGATAAATAATACTTCATTGATGATGATCTCATCAACTTCTGCCCCAGTTCCCCATTCATACAAGGTATTTATCCTCCCCACATGACCCTATCTGTTAAATCAATTTGTTTATTAAGAAAAGTCAAATGAATTGTACCTTAACAATATTGTTTAATAGAATTGAATACTTATTTTTTGTTATGGTTATCTTGTCCATATTACTGATATCATCATAGTATGGTAACATAAAACATACCAAGTGCTCAGTACAAATATTATTGTTGTTATTATTTTTTTTTTATCAGTTTTGTTACATATTTAAAATTTTATCTAGATTTAAAATATGTAGAAAATATCATTAAAATATGGACTTTTCTCAAAGTAAAATTTTGGTTAAAATTTTCAAGTCACTAGAATTATTGATTTTATATATATATATATATATGAAATCAAACACGATCTCCTGGCACAAGTGAATAAACTTAACCCTTAAGTTTATAGTTAATTATCAAGCATTTAATTGGCTAGATTTCCATGATTTATGTACGGAAATTGCGGTTAAGATGCATCTTATTTAAATAATCTTTTGTCCTTTTGCTATATGACCAAGTAAACTTAATTTATAAATGAGGTGGGTATAATAATCAAACTAGGACAAAACCAACTTGCTCAAGTGGGGCCTAAATAGGGTACAATGTTCGAACTCAGTTTGTTTATTAATAGTTGAGTTAGAATTCAAGTTTGAGCTCGATATTAAACATTAATCAAGTTTGAAGCTCAATCTCAAAAAACAAATTATATATTTTTCATATGCTATAAATATTATTTATATTATTATCTACATGTATATCTAACCTTAAATGCAAATTAAAAGCCAAATTTCATTACCTACTCAAAGTTAGCTCAGCTGCAGAAACCACAAGAGCAAGATCTAGCTACGGAAAGAAGGAAGCTCTAATCTTGCTTCAAAAGCTTAGCTCAAGGGAAAGCGAGGGTCCAGATGTGGACTTCTGAAACAAATAATACAACATATAAGAGTTTAGAGACAAATTTTTGTGGTCTTTAAAAGTGAAAATTTTATTGTAAAAGATATTTAGAAATCAATTTTTATTGTCGTAAGGATAATCGTTAAAAATTTATTCTGAAAAGTAAAAAATTAGGCTTTTAGCGACAAAATTTTAAAAATGTCACTAATAAATAAATTTTTTATTTTTTGAAAATTAGGCTTTGAGAGACAAAATAATTTGGTCTCAAAATGGTTTATTTTTTGAGACAAAATTTGGTCCCAAAAGTATAATAATTCATCAATAATGTTCAATTTTCATTGCTAAAAATATAATAATGACACTTTTCGTAACAAAAATATTTGGTCCCTAAAAAATAATTTTATTCTTAAATTTTGATTTTTAAAATCTTAATTTTTTGTAGTATAAGACCAAAGAGAAAGAAGAAGAAGAAGAGACAGTCTATGTCAACAAATAATTCGAAATATCTTGACTTTTTCTAGAACAGGTCCAAAATAACAATGATTCGAAGCACTTCTTTTTATACTACTACAAAAACCCTTCTACTAAAAAGCCATAGGAAAATAGGTGGGTAATTTTTTTCTCTTACGCAACAGTCAAGTGGTGCCCCTCTATTCGAGTGAGAATGACTGGTGGATTAAGGCATTGAAATACTTGGATTAGGTCATTTATTTAGTATCTAACTCGTCTCTCTAGATTGGATAGAAGATCAAAACGTTTTCATTTCGTGGAAGTCCCTGACAGGGTGTGGTGTGGTGCTAGGCACTGGTTACAGGACAATCGACTTACTAGACTGGAATGGTTGAGATTTTTATTTCAAAAGGACTAATAGTGTGCATGAAGGCTTGTTAGTGATAAGCTTTTGTATGATTTTGTGTTAACTGATATAAATCATTTTCTCCAATTGTTATCTTTATCTACAACTCATGTAACCCATGTATATATGTTCACAAGCTACTGGAGCAAAATATGAATTCAATAAAAATATAAGTTTCAAACCCAATTACTTGTATCAACTTGGTATCAGAGCATGTCCACCCCTTCTACTTCTTCTTCTTCTTCTTTTTCTCCATTGGTTTCTCTTAACCATGCTCATCATTTTATCTCTCTCAAGCTCACATCTAAAAATTATTTATACTGGAAAACTCAGCTCCTTCCCTATCTCCGTGGACAATAGCTTTTCGGCTATATTGATGGGTCAATTCCTTGCCCTCTCGTCACCATCGAAACTGATGGTGTTTCTTCACCCAACCCCACCTACACTGCTTGGACAAGTCAAGATCAACTTCTTATGAGTTTACTCATTGCGTCTCTTTCTGAAGACGTGCTTCCTTTGGTCGTCGGTTGTACCACATCGCAGGCTATTTGGAATACTCTTGAGAACTCTCTTGCTTCCCCTTCTCATACCCGCATTCTTCAACATCATTGGAGTCTTCAAGTTCTTCGCCAAAATGATAAACCTGTCACTGCCTTTCTTCAAGAAGCTAAAGCCATTGCCAATGATCTTGCCGCTGCTGGTCGGCCTATTTCTGATGCCGAATTCAACCTCTATGTATTCAAAGGTCTCAACTTTGATTTCTGTGATCTTGTCACCACTTTTGTAGCCTGTTCTGAACCCGTATCCTTTTCTGAACTCCACAGCTTCCTCCTCAGCCATGAATTCTTACACACCGATGCTTTTTCATCCCTCAATTTAGCCTTTTCCTCGGCTCCTCCTCCACCACCCTCAGCTTAAGCCAACCTTGCCCAAGCCTCCGCTGGTTTCCCTAGTCGTGGATGCTCTTCCTCCCACCATAGTCGTGGCCGTGCCCGCTTCACCTACCGCAGCTCAATTGGTCGTGGCTCACATGGGTACTCCACTGCTTCCCGTTCTCACTGCCAGATTTGCAACTTCACTAATCACACTGCTGCAAATTGTTTTCATCGGTTTGACCGTAATGTTCATCCGTCTGCCCACAATGTTCATCCGTCTGCTTATTTTGTTGCTCCCACTGGCCCTTCTCCTTCATTTTTCAATTGGTTTCCTAACACCGGTGCAACTCATCATGTTACTCCTGATCTCTCTACTCTCTCGGCTCCGAAATCTTATTCGGGTACTGATCTTCTTCGTGTTGGCAATGGTAATGGTCTTCCTATTTCTCATATTGGTTCTTCCTATATTAACTCCTCTTCTTCTTGTCTCCACCTTTCTAACATTCTTCATGTTCCATCTATTACTAAATCTCTTCTATCAGTTCATCAATTCAGTAAGGATAACATTGTCTCTTTGAATTTCATCCTTTCTATTTTCTTGTTAAGGATCAGGTCACCAAGAAGCCGCTTCTACACGGTCCGAATGAGGGTGGTCTATACCGTCTCTCGTCCACCTCTCCTCCATCTTCATTTCCAGTTTTATCTTCTTCATCTGTGTTTGCTTTTGACTGGGTCTCTGTTGATTGTTGGCATCGTTGTCTTGGTCATCCCCATGCTCGAGTTCTTCGTCAAATCATCATTTCTCATCAACTCCAATGCTCTTTGAAGGCTACCCATCTTCACACCATTTGTCATGCCTACCAACTTGGAAAATCTTGTTGTCTTTCTTTGTTTAGTCTAGGTGTAAACACCCCATTTTTGATCGACCTTAAGACTCAGACGTCACCGATTGAGCGCTCGGTGATGTTGCATATTGTGCTCGTTCAGAAGTCTCAGAGTCGCGGCCGTGCGCCCTGCCTCCGGACTTCCGAACTCTCTTCTGTGCCTTGCCTCGGTTTGCGAACCGGACTCGGTTTTTTCTGTTTTCTTTCCTGAGGAGAGGGAGAGGTCCCGTAGACCATCTCTCAGTGGCCGTGGGCTACATTTCGTGGCCGTAGGCCATTTTGCCCATTTCGGAGCCTGGTTCCCGGTTTTCGGAGCCGTCAAGCCGTGTGCCTCGGTTCGGGACCACCCAACCATCTCTGATTCCTCCGGTTTTTGGTATGCATCTCATTTACTCCCTTTCGAGGGACACTGGGGTCTTAGATACCCACCTCGTGGCCAAACACCACTTTCGGTGCTTAACGGCCGGTTTTTGGGACCCCAAACTGCGTGTTTTGGCCCCCGAGCATTTGTTTTGCATCGGTTTTTGTTCATTTTTGGCAGGTACCTCTGTTTTATCACCAGGAAGATCACTGGAGGGTAGGAGGCCAGCAATTGTCTTAGCAACCAGTTATGCTCCTTCGGCGCCCCCCGGCGCCCGTTTTTCTCACTTCCGGGCTAATGTTGAACACCCTAGGGCCATTTTCTTCGAGCCAAAACCACATATTTGTGTTATACACACATGGGAGGATCCTAAAAACACATGGCCAGCTAGTAACTCTAATTGACCCTTTTGAACCCCTTCTAAAAGTGGCTTGTTGTCTCTCTTGTTTCAGAGTTGCCAATTTCCAACCATAGGGTCTTGTTGTACACACATGGGAGGACACCAATCTTTGGTGGCCGGCCAGAAATTCTCATTGACCCTTTTGATCCCTAGCCGGTCGGCCATAGGGGGTGGCCGGCCGGCCACCTGCAGCAAAAGTAGATGGCCGGCCTGCTTCCTCAGTGTGAGTCCATTCCAGCTGTGTCTTGGTTTTCCCCAAAAAATATCTCTATCCGGGGGAACCTTTTGGAGGGAAATAAGAGCTCATTTCCCTCCGCTTTGAGGAGGACTCTTCTCTCCCTCTCTTGTCTATATTGCTGTCCTCCCAACTCAAGAAAGAATGTGACAAGAATTGGTTTGAGGATATCTCTACATACCACTCCATTTCCTTTAAGTTTTGGTTCCATTTCTTCATCATCTTCAAGCTCTACCCTCATCACTCCATTCCAGCAGCAAAGGAAGGGATTCCAGCAGCTTAGAGTCATCAAATCTGGTCCAAGAAGCAACAAAAGTATTGGTCTTCAAGGGTAAGTAGACTTTCCCCCTTTTGTAGCCCATTTTTGCACCAACTTCTTAGCCTATTTTCTTATTGTTTTGGGCTCCGACCTTAACTGAAACTAGGTCTATTTTGAGCTATTCTTCATGTTTGTTCAAGGTCTCAACCCTGTTTGAGCCCTCTATGGCACACTTGCTTCAATACCCCGTGGTATGTCACATTTTTGCATGAAATTTCTAGCCTGTGTGTGATCTGTTTTTGAGCATAATGTAAATTGTAAGAGGGCCTATTTTGAGCCCCTCTTCAACATTGAAGAATGTCTCAACCTTGTTTAGGCCCCCTATCTTGCACTTGCTTCACAATTCCTCCAATTTACCGTAAATTTGCATGATTTGTTTGGCCTACATGTAGTCTGTTTCGGAGCATGTAATGAACTGTGAGTAGGCTTATCTTGTGTCCCTCTACAACATTGTATAAGGGATCAACCTTGTTGGGGGTCTCCATGTTATACTTGTCATTATACCCCTCTTTGACCCCCATTTTTGCATGCTTTTTTAAGCTTATCTAGATTCTGTTTTCGGCCATCATCAGAGCTGGAAAGAGTCATATTTTGATCTTCTTGACATATTTCATTAAGGGTCTTTTCTGGTTCGATGAATGTTTGGGGTACCTCATGTTATAGCCTTATGTATCCTAGTTCTTGCATGACATTTTTAGCATGTTTTCATACTGATTTGGGGGATGTCATCTACTGTAAATGTTCATATTTTTAGTCCCTCATCAGTGTTGTAGAAGGGTATTTTTCCATTTGGGCATTGCATGTATCACTTGCTTCAATACCCCTCTTGCGGAGCCATTTTTGCATACTTGCCTAATCCTATGTGTGCTTGCTCTTTAGCCCTTTTTATGACTGAAAAATGATTTTCTTGGGGCTTTCTTGCTATTGTATTTTCATTCCATGTCCATATTGCGCATGCATTGCATAGCTATAGGCCATTTCGGGCGCCTAATATCGCATTTCGGGATCATTCCATGCTTCGGGTGCACTTTGGCCATGTTTCGGGACTGTTTCCCCCCACATTTTAGTGCTGAAATTCTATTTGCATGTTTACATATCATATTCCATGCCATTTCATGCTTTAATACCATTGCCTCGGTTTGCGTGCCTATGTGCACGCATTTCGAGACACTTCATTTTCATCTCACGGCCTCTTATGTGAGTGTGGCTGAGGCTCTCTCATGTTAGTATAAGTCCAATTTGCATTTGGAGTGCCATTTCATGCTTTAGTACCATTGCCTCGGTTTGCGTGCTCGTGTGCACGCATTTCGAGGCATCTCATTTTCATCCATCGGCCTCTTATGTGTGTGTGGCTGAGGCTCTCTCATGTTGGTGTAAGCCCATATTGCATTATATATCTCATTTTAGTCCTGTTGCATTCCGTATGCCATTTTCTCGGTTTGCGTGCCTGTGGGCACGCATTTCGAGACATCTCATTTTAGTCTCATTGTATATCATATTTCAGGCCGTTTCATGTCTTTATGTCATTGCCTCAGTTTGTGTGCCCGTGTGTACGCATTTCGAAACACTTCTTATGTTATTATCCGATGGCCTCCTACGTGAGTGTGGTTGAGGCTCTCTCATGTTTGTAACAACCCTCGTACTGATTATCGATAAACTGCTGAATTAGCTACTGGTTACTGTTAAACGGAACTGATAATGACTGACAATTGAACTAACCGAAGTACTGAATGAACTGATTGAAATCGAAACTGAAATTGGATAAGATTATCTATTGAATTGCATATTGCATCTGTTTGATTGAATGACTATCTGTTTGAATTCGTATGTTTAGACTGCTAATTGAAGGCCTTATCGGCGGCCGAATTAGAAACCGTTTAGTGTTTTGGACTTAGTAGAATATTTCTGATTTTATGGTATATTTATCTGAAAATTGATTAGGAATGATTAAATTAGATTAAAAGGAGTTAATTGCCAAATTTAACTTATCTACCAAATTGCCCCACTTAGTGGACCCTTATTTATTATTAGTCTAGAGCCTTATTATACTCAAAACAAACAATTGATCATCCATTTGAGAGTTCATAGCCGACCAAGAGAGGAAATAGAGGGAGAGTAGGAGAATTAAGCTCACATTGAGGAATTGGCTAGAAATTGCTTGGAATTGGTGTTTGAATTGGCAAATTGAGCTTGTTCTTCTTGAAATTGAGACTTAGGTAAGTGAATTAATTGTCTTCTTGTTATCTTTAAGCTCCATCTTGCATGTATCATGGTTATAGAGAACTTGAGTCTTGATTTTGTTCATAATTGTTGAATTAGAGCTCCATTGTTGCATGCATGGTCATTTTGGCATATTTTGAAGTTAAATTCTTGGAGAATTATACATGCATGTCCATGTTTTTATCATAGTCCATATTTCCACATTGTTTTCAAAGATTGGAGCTCAATAGAGCAAGATTTGAACCTTGAATTTGGTTTAAAGCTCATGCATTGCATGTTTGCATGTTGTTCTTGAAAATTAGTTTGAAATTGAGTTTAATTTAAACACCTTTGGGCCTTGATTTCTTAAATTAAGCTTTAAAACTTGTTATTCTATGTGTTTAAAAGAGTTTTCCAGAAAATGGGCTCAAGAGGATCAAATT
Source organism: Camellia oleifera (assembly GCA_022316695.1). NCBI lineage: Eukaryota > Viridiplantae > Streptophyta > Magnoliopsida > Ericales > Theaceae > Camellia > Camellia oleifera. The sequence goes on from CM039308.1 coordinate 31,463,524, forward strand.
TGGAGCATCAAACTTGAGTTTTGAACTTGGAACACAAACCTGGATTTTCCAGATTTTTGACGTCCGCTCGAGCGGGGAAATCATGCTCCCAGCATTTTCTTCGACTTGTTTTACAGTCCGCTCGAGCGGAGTGTTTCACGCTCGAGCGGAGAAATCGCGCATCCAGCATCTTGCACTGTGCATCAGCCCGCTCGAGCGTGGAAGTTGACGCTCGAGCTTGGACCTTTGTGTGCTTGTCCGCTCGAGCGGGGAAACTTGCGCTCGAGCGGAGGCTCTGTTTTATTAAAAATTCTGAAACTGATTTCTGTGCACATTTTTGCATCCTCATCCCATCCTAGGCATTTCTAGGCCTAGTTTAAGACATCTTAATGAGGATTTAGACATAGAACCACACCGAGAAAATTTAGGGATTTAATTATCATCCTTCCAACTGTGAACTTAGTGTGGGTTCTATTTGTTAACTGTTTAGGGTTGGCTCTCGGGGACGCGCTCTAGCTGCTATAGCCCAATCTCTGTGAGTAACAATTGTGTAAAGATATGTTCAAAATGGTTATCTTTTGAATACTGAACTGAATTGTTTATTGAACTGATATTGTTTACTGAATGAATGTATGTTATGTATTCTGAACTGTATTGTGGCATCCTTAGCACTTACTGTTTACTATTACAGAGCTCTGTCGGTTTCCTTGTGGAACCATACTGTTTACTGACTAATGGCCATTATTACTGTTGGGTCTGTTAAGGCCCGGTCCTTTTGGACCTACTGTTTATAAGCTAATGGATGTACCACATATGACTGATTGACTGAAGTACTGAAAGACTGAAATACTGTTTAATGAACTGATTTCATTACTGTAAGGACGTTCATTCATAACCTCTTTACGCATTATGTTATTCACTGGGCTTTAGCTCACTGTTTATATATATATATGTAGGTTCTCAGCAGCCAGACCGGAGCTAGGAGCGTGGGTTGGTCCCCAGTTTTGTCAAGCCAGCCTATGTGCCTCACTGCGAGGTTCCGAGTCGCCATGCTATGGCTTGGGGTGTTTTTATTGTCCCCACCTGTCTCCTTACTGTTTTGTACTATTGTATAGACTGTCTACTGTTTTACCGTACGGTTATCGAGGGATTAGGTCCCCGTACTGAAGGTTTGTAAATGATTGTATGGATCGTACTGTTTTGAACTGTATGAATGCATAAAAATGTTTTTGGCATACAGATTTTCACAGCTCAATGGACACTAGTTATTTACTGTATTGGCTTCCGCCAGGCCCTGTACTCTGTTTAACTGTTTTACTGTTCAGCAGGCCTTCGGTAATCTCGGATTACTGGCCAGTTACGGTGCTAAACCCATAGGGCCGGGTTTGGGTCGTGACAATGTTGGTGTAAGCCCATTACTGCATTGCGTATGTCATTTCATCCGTAGCATTGTGTATGCTTGGTTGTGTGTTATCTCGTTTAGCGTGTATGCCATTCCATGACATTGTGTATGTTAGGATTGCATATTAGCTACATTTCATGCATATCATGCATATTGCATCGTGTTCGGGATAGGAGTTAGCCCGGGCACGGGAAACGAGGCACGTTCTGTACTCCGAGTGACGGAACTGGTCTCAATTCCCAAGTCACCGACACTCCGGATTACCCATGATGGAGTTAGGTTTTGTTGTAGCATTCATCTGCATTCACCCTATATTGAGTTGTGCAATCCGACTCCTCGGCCATCATGCATCGAGATGCGTGATTGGTAGCACGAGGATCGAGGCATGCATATATTTCTAAAATACATTGCTATGCCCATTTCCTACTCTCTGTTGCAGCAAAATCAAGAATCAGCAGTCTTCCGAGGCTTGGCACACATTTCGAGGAACATAGCAAACAGAGGCTAATTGGGGCATCCCAGTGGATTTCCGAAAAGGCAGCCCAGCATACATCATTCAGCGGAGTCAAGGCAGTCCCTAGCTTGCATGCCAGTTTACAGTTTTTGTTAGTTAATTTGTTAATTAATTAGGAATTTGTACATTATTTGTATATTATTTCGGACTGTATTATTGTTTCATTTCGGACTGTATTATTTATTCGGACCCTCTGCGCGAGGGCATAATTGTAATCAGTGTGGGTGAGTGTGATGTATGTCTTCTAACCCCCACTTCTTTCTCCCTTTTATTTACTTGCTTACGATGGTTAGATATAGGGCATATTTCAATTAGTATACAGTATGACAGCATGTTTGCATCATTCATCTGTTTTGCACGCACCGGGCTCGGCGCATCATACAAACTGCATTTGTATTTCGATTCCGAATTGAGTACATGATAATTGTAGCATTTCATATGCCATGTTTAGAATAGCCGAGCCTCCTATAGTTTGCATCTTCGCATGTGTTGCATTAGGCAATTCTGTATATTTAGGATCATGCACGATTTCTAATTGGTTTTCTGTTTTGACTTGGAGTACTCGGTGAGTTTTATGCTTTAGCATCCTTGCATGCGTGTGAGTGCTGCCATAAATAGCATGCTTACCATGAGGCTAAATGCTTACGTGATATAACTGCCTTAAATGCCTGTGGGTGGAGGTTGAGTTATCTGAATTGGGACAATTCATCAAATGTTTGTTTTAAGCACACTAGATAGTGGCAAAATCATGTTTTCTAAGCCCACCTGAGGGTGGCAAATCCACGTCTTAGCCTACCTACGGGTAGCACCATCAAACCATTTTCAAACAAATAAACATGAAATATTTTGTTCCAATTCAGGCAATCCAGTCTATACTTGTATGCTGTGCGCATCTCATAGTAACCTAGGCTAATAACCGGAATAAGAACTCACAATGTTTTCAAAAACAGATATCATGGTTAGTAGAGGCCGGTCTTTGACTGGGCGAGCGGGGGTGCTCACGAAGTGACCTTCCCCAATCGTACCCAAGTTCCCGAGCCGAGGCAACTTTGGTGATGACGGACACGTGGTCTTTGGCACCGAGTCAGGGTTTCCTAAATTTCCCATTTAAAAAATATTTAGGTGGCGACTCTGTATCTGGCAAAGCAGTCCATGTTTGGTACTTTTTTTCTAAAAATCTGTTTTTCTCAAAACGATTTGTCAGATTTGGACTCTTTGGTTCAAGATTAAGAACCGTGACATTTGAGTCCTTCGAACTGTAGTGACCCAATATCGAACCAGAACGGGGGGGATTCGCACTCCCTTCCCCCGGGATGCGTTCGGGGACGTCTACACTAGGCCTTCCGAGCACTGCTCCTTTAGATCTTATTTTTAGTGATGTATGGGGCCTTACCCCTGTTTCTTCCAGTGAAGGTCACAAATATTTTGTAATTTTTCTCGATGCATATTCCAAATATTTGTGGTATTTTCCAATGAAAAATAAATCATATGTGTTTTCTATTTTCTCTCGTTTTCAATTAATGGTTGAGCGAAAATTTTTTTCTCAAATTAAATCAATATAAACTGATTAGGGATGTGAGTATTGCAAATTAAATACTTTTTTCCAAAATTGTGGTGTTATTCATCGTTTACCATGTCCTCACACCCATGAACAAAATGGTTCCATTGAACGTCGTCATCGCTATATCGTTGAAATTGGACTTGCTCTTCTTGCCCATGCTTCTGTTCTATTCAAATTTTGGCACTATGCTTTTGACATTGCCATATATCTCATCAATCGCATGCCATCCACGGTGTCCCACAGCAAAGCTCCACTTGAAATTTTGTTTCATCATTCTCTTGATTTTCGATTTTTACGTGTCTTTGGATGCTTATGTTACCCTTTCCTTCGCCCTTATAATCGCCACAAAATGTCCATCTGTTCCTCGGCATGTGTCTTTCTTAGCTATAGTCCCCAACATTTGGGCTATCGCTGTTTTCATCCCCCAACAAGGCGCCTATACATTGCTCGCCATGTCCGCTTCGATGAGTTTCAATTTTTCTTCTTGGGTCCCTCTATCCTTGGTTCACCACCTGCTCCACTCATTCCCCTTTCCAGTCCATATATTTCTTTTCCTATCTCTCCATCCCTTGCCTTTTCTCCAACCCCCGCTCAAGCACCTCTCTTCCCTTTACGGCCCGTCGCAGCCACTCTTTCTCCGCTGCCCACACCTCACACTCCTCTCTCTCCTTTACCACCTTTGGCCTCCCCTGTTCCTTCTTCTCACTCTTTCGTCCATGGTATCGATCTTGTTGTTGATCTTCCTATACCATTTTACCCACCATCTTTACCACCCGTCTGCACCTATCCCATGACTTTACGCCACATGACCTCCACACATCAAGCCCATTTATCAGTTTTTGAGGCCGATTCCAAGGTTGAGCCTACTTCTTTTACAATGGCAACTAAATCTGCCCACTGGCGCCAGGCAATGTCTGAAGAATTTTCTGCTTTATTACGCAATGACACTTGGTCTTTACATCCTTCATCCCCTCACATGAATATCATTGGTTGCAAATGGGTGTATTGGATTAAACGCCGAGTTGATGGCACTATTGATCGTTACAAGGCCCGTCTTGTCGCCAAGGTATTTCATCAACAAGAAGGTATTGACTACTCTGAAACCTTCAGTCTGGTTGTCAAACCAACCACCATTCGTACTGTTTTTTCACTTGCTGTTTCTCACCAGTGGTTCGTCCATCAATTGGATGTATCTAATGCCTTCTTGCATGGGCATCTCAATGAAACTGTTTATATGCAACAACCTCCCGGCTTTGTTGATGACACACGTCCTAATTTTGTGTGTAAACTTCATAAATCACTATGTGGCTTGAAACAGGCACCGCGGGCATGGTTTTCTTGGCTCACCAATTTCTTACTTGCTCATGATTTTGTGGCTTCCAAAATTGACACTTCATTGTTCATTTACCGACGAGCTGGTACTATTCTCTATGTCCTCGTCTATGTTGATGACATACTTGTCACTAGCAATGCTCAGTCTCACATTCAATCTTTCATTGCTACACTTGCCACTGAATTTGTTATCAAAGATTTGGGCCATTACATTATTTTTTGGGACTGGAAGTCACTGCCTAGAATAATGGCTTACTTCTCTCATAGCGTAAATATACTGTCGACCTCCTGCACCGCTCGGGTATGTCTCACTCCGAACCAGTCGCTACTCTATTTGTAACTACAACTCATCTCACAGCAACTGGTAGTTCTTTATTTCATGATTCTACTCTTTATCGCCAACTTGTCGGCGCACTTTAGTACTTAACTTTAACCCGACTGGACATAGCCTCTGCGATGAACAAAGTTTGTCAATTTATGCACCAACCTATGGACGAACATTGGCAAGCTGTTAAACGTATCTTGCGCTATTTGGCTGCTACACCGACACATAGTCTCCTCATTGAACGGTCCTCTAATTGTTAATTGCAAGCTTTTTCCGATGCCGATTGTGCAGGCTCTCTGGATGATCGCAAGTCTACTGGCGGGTATGCTATTTATCTTGGTCCTAATCTTATCTCCTGGTCATCGCGTAAACAACGGACGGTTGCTCACTCCTCTACCGAATTTGAATACAAGGCCCTTGCTGATGCTTCGGTAGAGTTGACATGGCTTCAATCTCTTCTTTCCGAATTGGGTTTCCCTCCATCTCAAGCTCCTGTTTTATGGTGTGATAATATTGGTGCCAATTATCTCACTGCCAATCCGGTTTTTCATGCTCACACCAAACATGTGGAAATTGATTTCCATTTTGTTCGAGACAAGGTTGCACAGAAGGCTCTTCACGTTCAATTTATTTCTACCAAGGATCAAATAGCTGACGTGTTTACCAAAGGCTTAGCCACTGCTCGCTTTCAATTTCTTCGGGACAAGCTGAAGCTTCGCTGCTCGACACCTTCTGCTTGAGGGAGGCTGTTAGTGATAAGCTTTTGTATGATTTTGTGTTATCTGATATAAATCATTTTCTCCAATTGTTATCTTTATTTACAACTCATGTAACCCATGCATATATGTTCACAAGCTACTGGAGCAAAATATGAATTCAATAAAAATATAAGTTTCAAACCCAATTACTTGTATCAACTAGGCTTAATGAAATAGACTTGTTTATGAAGATGCGAACTATCTACACCTAGTAGAAAAATCCTACGAAGCTTTATTTTTTCATGGTATAAGCTTTGGGCTTATTTTAACTTGAGTTTGACTCCCTTAATTATCAAGCTCAAATTGAAGTTTAAACCTGACTTGAACTACAATAGAAGGAGCTTAAATAAGTTGCAAACGAATCAAGCTCGAAACAACTCACTTTACTTGCAATTACTAGAACCACTTCCCTAGTATGCTAAAATGAATATCAACCATCTCTAAGTAATCTATTATCAATAAGGAATTAGGACAATATATATATATATAACATACAACAACATATGTTCCTTCAAGCAAAAAGAAATTTCCATGTTCAAAAAAAAAAAAAAAAAAGCAAAAAGAAATTTCAATTGAATGCAAAAACATACTATAGGACCACTACTAGTTCTTCCAATGTCAACCATTTTGGATATAAAACTATTAAAGTTGTGGCTGAGAAAAATAATTTAGAGTGTTCCATATAAATGCATAGCCAAATTAAAATTAGGCCGTGTTCACTTAATTGTCTGTTATCCTCAATTAAAACAGACCACCATTAAATAGTGACATTTTGGATAGGTATATTATACAAATTGCTTGAATTTCAAAGATTTTGAATGATAAAATATAGAAAAGTAAGGCTATACAAATAAATAAATTTTATTATTAATTGACATGATACTTATCATATTATTGTAATAAGTGTTGTTTTAAATTTCAAAATTTTACAATTTGATGTTCAATAAAGAAAAATTTTTATAGTAAAAATTTATTAATTTATATAATATTTTTTAATAGAAAACTTTAGAAGCATTTGATAGTTTCGTCATCTAGAATTAAAAACAAATAATGATGTCATACACAAAAATATTAATATTACACATTTTTCTATATTAAAATGTCCTTCATAAGAAATAATTGTATGGTTCGAAACATTTTAGTGTGTGACATTGATGATAAACTTAAAATAATCATAATTCAGGGCTTTAAAATGAAATTGTTATTTTCCAATTATGCATGAATGATGTTGACGAGATCTATTTATATTTTTCTTGAGACTATATTTGTATTATGAAAAACATAAAAAAATGTGCATTGAATAATTAGTAAATTGAGCAAAACAATTCAATAAAAATATAAAGTTATAGAGAGTGAAAGAATGTGCTTTTGATGTCCCCTTTTTGTTACGTAAGTTGGTGGGTATTGAATGACTTTAATTGATTGCTTCCTTTTCTGACTTTCTTCACCCTCTCTCTCTCTCTCTCTCTCTCTAACATATCTATATACATACATACACGTACACATATACATATATATATATATATATTATTTATTTATATATATTTTGTCAACTTTTCTCATGGTAACTACTATTCCAATGAAAGGAAATTTCCCCAGTCATCCTTTCCTTTCCATTTCACAAGTTGTCTAGGAAGTCCCTCCCAATTGCTTTTCTCCACGTGCATATTAACAAGACAACTAGTGATCAAATGCACATAAAAACGCATTTGTTTGAAATATAAATTATTTCTCGTAATTACATACTTTTTATTAAAATTTCTAATTTCATGATTTATTTTATTTATAAAATAACAAATTAATTAATAATTTTTAATAATATTAAAAATTTTATTTTAATTAATAATTGAAGTAATTTTGTTATTGTAAAAGACATAGTTATAAATTTTATTTTTTTAGTTACTTCTGTTAAATAAAAATTCTAATTAAGGGATATTTATAATTTTTCAAACTACAATAATTCGTATTTTAAACAATTTCCTATAGGTGTATTTGTAATTTACCTTAAAAATTTTGTGTCTTAATTTGTATGTTTTATTTGTTAATATTCTTAGCAATACAGGTCTCGTTTGGCAATATCACTTTTTAACCTAAAAACTAAAAAGTCACTAAAAAAAAAAAAAAATCAAAAAATTAACAATTTATACCGAAAATTCAAAAAATTCTTTTTCTCTCTAATTTTTACATAACTTTTCGTAAAAAATCAAAAATTTATCCTAAACATATTAATTTTTTTATATTATATTTTAGTCAAAAAATTAAAAAATTACTAAAAAATCTATTTCCAAATGAGACCTCAGATATTCATACATATAAAATTATGACTAGATTTTTTTGCAGTCCATATAATCTCATAAACAAACAATATATTATATATACAACTATTTTGCAGAAAAATAGTGTAATAGGTAAAATCCGAATCACTACGCTATAGCACGGTAGTCAAGGCAATGTTATCGAGCAAAGTCGCCGACCAAGCGATTGAGCTCCATAGGATCGGCGACTTTGTCCGATAACAACGGTGGGTGGACCAAGTGTAGGGTAAGACCATTCAGTGGGAGCAAGCTTACCCACTACGTATATCGCAAACATGAGACATGATCTCAGAAAAGCCGAAATAGAAGAGAATGATGCCTATAAACTCCCAACCTCACTCAACAGTAAACAAGCTTAGTTATAAATAGAGGGAAGCCTATCAAACCAGTTACACAATCACAAATACTACGATCAATATTCTTGCTTACATTCCTTAAGAGAGTTGAAGTGGTTCACAACATAGGTATCAAAGAGTTTCCTAGCTAACCACCTTAGCCAGAGATTTCCTCTTTTGGTATTTGCAGGGCCATCAAAGGTGTGATCATATTAATCTGGCAGCCAATATTTCCTCCGTTCCCCCCACACAATTAGTTTACAATCGCACTAAATTATGGTACAAGTTTGTTTGATTATTAATTTCAGCACTTGGGATTAGTCAAGATGTACTATTATATAGGTTGATAATTTCAGCGCCTAGGGTTGCAAACGAATCGAGTCGAGCCGAGTTTTGTTGAGCTCGAGCTCGGCTTAGCTCGTTAATATTAATCAAACTTAAGCTAGGTTCAGCTCGGCTCGATAATTTTTTTAATATTATTTATATTATTTAATAGATAAATAATATTAAATAATATATTTATAAATATACAAATAATGTATTTATTTAATATATAAATAATATATTTATTATATAATCTAAATAAAAATAAACGAGTCGAACTTATGCCAGTTCAAGCTCGAACTCGAGCTCAACCCGTTTAATAAACAAGCCTGATATTCGAGTTTCAACTTGGCTCTTTTACTAACAAACTGAGCTGAGCTGAGCTAAGCCCTTAATGATCCAAGCCAAGCTTGTTCATGAACAGTTCAATTCATTTGCAGTTTTATCAGTGTCCAAAATTAATTGATTCAAACATCCAATAGAAAGAATAAAAAAAAAAAAAAAAAACAACAACAACAACGATGACAACAACAACGATGAAGTTTCAAACTGAATGATTTGTGTGGTGAATCATTCACTTGTACTGTAATACAGTGAAATTTGCATTGACATTACTATAAACTAAATGAAAATCTATTGCAAAAGTGTGCTCTCTCTCTCTCTCTCTAAACGGGAGCTTCTGTCTATCCCTTCCCTTAGAGTTTATATGTGAGCGGTGCCACTTGGGGAGGGGGAGGGGGCTTTGGCCTCCGGCCACCCATACAAAAAAATTAAGGTTTTAGAAATATAAATTTAAGGATAAAATTATTTTTTAGGAATCAAATATTTTTATTATGAAAAGTGTCGTCAATTTTTTTTTTATCAAAGAAAATTGAATTTTGGTGATGAATTATTATCATTTTGAGACCAAATTATTTTGTTATTAAAAGTCTATTTATTAATGACATTTTTAAAATTGTCGCTAAAAGTCTGATTTTTGATTTTTCAGGATGACCTTTTAGCAATTGTCCTTAGACGATAGAAATTGATTCTTAAATGTCTTTTGTTACAAAATTTTCACTTTTAGAGACCAAAAAATTTAATTTCTAAAACTCTTATATGTTATAGTAACCCGTCTCCTCTATCCCTCTCTTTTTTTCCTCTTGTTTTTCTATTCAATAAAACCTTAGGAGATCTCTATTCCCAACCCCTCTCACATCTTTGTGAGGAGTCTGTTTCTCCTTGGTGGAAGTTTGCTGGGATTCTCCTTCTTCATCCCTCCGATGCCAGATCTGCCACTTTCCTCCTCCTCCATTGTTTGCCGTAGCCATTACAGCCATTCCATTGCCAGATCTGCTTCAGATTTGGCCACCTCCAAGGATCTGTAGTTTCTTTAGGTTTGAGGTTGAGTTTTTCAATTTTTTTTTTTTTTGGATTTTTTGGCTTGGGAGTTTTTATGGAGTCCATCGGTGCTTTGCTATGGTTTACCCATTCTGTGATTGTACCCTATGATCTATCTCAGACATGCTATATGGCCAATTATTTGACTTTTGCTTTGCAGTATGAGCATAAGAACGAGATGTGCGTTTTTATTTTTTGTAGTTTTATTCTTGTGTGTTATCTGATTTGATTTTTTCTTTGCTTGGTGTAAATTTTCTTTTCAATGGACTCCTTTCTGTAACTGCCGTTGGGTTCTTTAACGAAAATATCTTTCTGATTAAAAAAAAAAAAAAAATGAAAATCTATTGCTAGCTAGCAGCATAGTTTTATGTAAATATATATTTAAATTTTCCAATATGGTTGACTTTTTAAAGTTTTTTTAACAATATATTGAATAAATAATAACCAATTGATATGTCATTACGATCATTTAACAGATCGTGTTTAGAAAAAGAAATTGTCTGAAAACGTTATAATGGATCCATTGTTGCACAGTTGTCTTGGTGGAATTTGAAGACATTAAATAAAAGAAATATAATAATAATAAAAATGAAAAAAAGAATAAGAAGAATTCTGTTTGGTAAGGATTATCAATCAGTGAATATTGATAATAAGGAAAGGCAGATCAATGAAGAGGCATTGATTTAATTGAAAATTCAGTATTTTAATTTTTTAACTGCATTAATAATTTCAAGAGCAAGAGAAAAAATGTAATTAAAAAATAATAACATTTAAACAATGACCCACTTAGTACAGCGCTGATAGAGACCCCTATGACTCCCATTGGCATCCCATTGGTCAGGATTTTTTTTTTTTTGGCCTCTAATCACCAACCCCCACGTGTGTGTGGGGGTGGTGGGGGTGGAGGAGAAAGGGGTCCGGAACATTATTGCACTTAGTATGATTGCGATTCCTTGTTTTTAAATAGACAACGTTACATGTTATATTGAGACTATTTAGTAATTTTGAGAGATGTCTCTCTTTAATAAGAAATATATATATATATATATAGAAATACGTAAAAAGGAAAATGAGTGAGAGCACTATTTAGTGCCACCACTAATGATGTGACAGTAGATCCCACCCACTGTCACAGTGTTGTTGTGTCTGTTTTTAAAAATAAAAAAAAAAGTAAATGTCACATCACTCGTGGTTGCTTTAGAGCACCACCTTTAGTGGTTTTTATCATTATCCATATGTAAAATCTATTTTAAAATTTTAACTTCTGAAATATTATTTGGTCTTTAAACAAAGTCCATTGACCGACCATTAACAAGATGTTAATTTAAAACAAGTGACAACATCAGCTAAAAGAATGCCTAACCATCATGCAATATATTTTTTTATTTATTAAAAAAACTCACAGGAATTAAAAGAAGAATGAGATTGGAGAGAAAGAAGAATGAGATCGGAGAGAATGCAGTTTAGACGCATGAGTCTATAAAGAGTCCTATTTCGGCGATTTGAGTTACTTATTTTGTAGATCTCTGTGTAACGTCTATAAAAAAAAAAAAAATCAAATTAATTCAGTAATTGTAAGCATATAATTTTATTGTTTTTATTTTTTACAAAATAAATAACAAGTATGATTTTGAAAAATAAACTATCTAATTTTTGAAAAAAAAAAAAATGACGAAATCCCATGGTTACGATTACCAAATTAATTTGATTTTTTACATAAATGATTTACACGCAAAGACTACAAAATAAATAACTAGGATCATTAATCTATGGCGATTCTCATGAATTCAACTCGATGCCATGGACTAGAGAGAAGTCTTTCTCTCAAAAAAATAGAGTTAACCCTACCAATAAAAAACCTAAAGTGAAATTTTAATAGGAAAATCTGTTTTATATAATTAATATCCATTAACTAACTCCCTTGAACATTTGGTGATTTTACATGTGTTATGATGACGATATCTTCTAACTTTTTGTATTTTATTTTTAAGTAAAATTCAATTTTCTTTTCTTGATGGTCTGCAGCAATGATGAGATAAGAAATGAAAATATTTATAAACATAATTTTTATTGATTTTTTTTTTTTTTTTAGAGTAACATGGTAGTTATATTTTTATAATTTAAATTATAATAATTTATTTTTTATTCAAAAATAATATGACAAAAGGTATATTATTTGTACAAAAATGTTGGAAATAAGATAATGAGAAAGAATAAGAAAGGATAAATAAAAGTATTTTTGCGTCATTTGTTTGGGAAAGAGTGTGAAGAAGAAAAATTAGGGGAAAATTACTTTAAATTCTCTCTCCCATTTTTAGTAATGAAAGAGATTCACAATATTATTTTTTGATGTCTAAAGTCCCTCAATCCCACGTACATCTATCATAGGAAAATTTGATATATATATATATATCTCTCTCTCTCTTATCGATCTCAACAACGATCTCCTTCTCAAGATCTATCTCTCTCTTCCTCTTCTCTCATCTTCGGCTTCTCACCGTCGCCGCCGTCTCCATCATTGCCTCAAATCGCCACCACTATCATCTCCTTAGATCACAATCCCCGTCGCCATCTCCATCATCGTCTCCTCTTCTCTCTTCTCCAGCCACAATCAGTGTCTCTTATTGCCATTGCTGTTACCGCCACAGCTCCGCCTCTGTCACAAACAAAGAAGTAGGGAAATGGTGGTGGGACAACTAGTTACCGAATCATCAAATGAAAACCCAATTATACTACCACCAGACTCTGCAATTACTATCACCAGATCTCGCCTCAACCGCTTTCTGACCACTGGATCAGCTCATCATCAAGCCAGATGAACCTTTTTCGGCTACGCTTACGTCAATTTCAACTCTGCCAAAGATGGTTAGACTTTGATTCCCATTTTCAAATATTTGTTTTTTATTTTTTTTATGATTTGTTTGTTTGTTCGATTGCTTGATTGGTTAAATTTTTATTCATATTGATCTTAGTGAAACATCAGATACATACAAGAAATGTGTTTGGATTGAATTAGTTTGGACTGAATTTCTTTGGTTTCTCTGGTTTGAATTGAATTTTCTCTAGTTTGTATTGAATTTCTCTAGTTTGGATTAGAGAAATTCTCTGGTTTTTCAAATGAAGCACAGTGAATTGCTTTGTATTTGTAAAGTCTAGTTTCAAAAATTGACAATTTTGCTCAGAGAAATTTTAATTTTCTCTGGTTTGATTCCAAAGTAATTCTCTCTGCACGTAATGAGACAAAGGAGAATTTCTTTGGTTTGAAAATAATTTTAGGAAAAATTACACCAGAGAAATTCTCTGTGAACTAGAATTTCAATGGTTTGTATCTGTGATTATTTGTTACATTGTCTGAACCTTCTCAGGTGTTGGTTTTTTCTTGTTAAATTGGTTTAGGTTAGTGTTTATTGGATGATGGGTTTTTGGTTATTAGAGTTTCTTATTGATTGAGTAATAAAATATTACTAGGATTTGGTTTCTTCAATTGGTCATAATAGCATGAATTTCTCTGTTTAGAATTTTTTTGGGTAGAATTTCTTTGGGTAAAGAATTTCTTTGGAGAATTTCTCTGGGTAAAGAATTTCTAGAATTTTTTTGGAAAGTCTAGAGAAATTATTCGGATCGAATTTTCTCTAGATCTATGTTGAGGGATCTTCAAACATTATAAAAATATTATATGTCCTTTATGTTATAAAATTTTAATACCAGGGACCCTAAAAAAAATCCATCAAAAATTAGTTGCAAGAAAAATTAGCAAATATATATATATATATAAAATAAAAACCAAAGCGAAATTTAGATCAAACTGAGGGGTTAAAAAATGTAATTCAAACCCTTATCCCAAAAAAAAAAAATAATAAAATAAAATTCATCATTTTCATATGATTTTTTTGAGAAATTTTTTATTTTTGAAAATTTGAATTTTTTTTTTGGTGGTGGTTATTTTTGTCAAATTAGTTTTGAATAAAAAGTAGAAAAAAGATTCTAAAAATTCATTGCAAACAAGATGAAGGGTTTTCTCTATGTGTTTTCCAGATTGTTTTAAATTTTTTTTTTTTATTATAAAGAAAAAAAATTTGCTGATTTTGTTTTCTCATTAAATTTGCGAACTATTTGCAATGATAGAAAAGAAACAGGTGGGCCGTTTAAATACAACTCCCGAACAGTGAGCCCAATAAAATCCCAACCCAAGCCCCAAAGCCCATGAATAAATTGATTTGGACCGTTCACGCTCATTGGGCTGGGTGGGCCTTTCCATTTGAGCTGATGATTTTGGATTAAGCCCTCAATCATGGGAGATTGTATTTGTACCAAAAAAATCATTAACTACACTCAATTCTTAATAGACCCTATTAAATTATTTATGATAATAATTTATTTTCAATACACCCTATATTTTTCCCTAAATTACCCTTAAAAGATACACCTAAATTATAAACAATTCAAAACCCTAAATTACATTACTTTGAAAAATCCTTAAAAAAGATTTCTCAAGCAAACGATAATGACGAAAATGACGAAATACACGCCTCTCTCCATCTGTACCTCCTCATTCTCTCCCAATATGATAATATTAATATATAATAATATCAAACATATATATATATATACGTTGATAGATATGATTGTAAGAGACAATTAGCACAAGTTTGTGATCCACGATATTTTTCAGCTAGTGGATGGTCATGATGCTTGTTGCTCTTTGATGCTTGCAGTGGCGCAACTGGGTGGTACCAGGGGCTAGGTGTAAAACCTGGGTGTTTATTTCCCCTTTTGGTTAGAAAGGATGGCTGCCCTGTTTTTGTTTAAATTCTGATTTTATCAATATATTTACTGTTAAAAAAAAAAATGTAACGACACAATAAAAAAAAATAATTTTGATGATAATGATGAGTTTTGATGACGTAGATTAGTGTTTGGAACAAGGAAGAAGATGAAAAAATAATGGGTGAATTACACTAATAATTCCTCTAGTTTGGGGGCTTGTATCACTTTAGTTCCCGACTTTTTAATTGTGACATATTTGATCTTAAATTTTGAATTTTGTTTCAAATAAAGACAATTGAAGATATCATTAAATTTTTCAAGGGTAAAATCATCAATTTAATAAAATATAAACTAATTTGATAAAAATAAATGTTAAAAAAGTATTTTTGAATTTTTAAAAATTATTTCTACCAAATAAAGATAAAATTGTGTAAAATTGATAAATCTTTTAGACATTTATTTATTTTTTTTACCAAATTAATTTTTATTATGTGTTTAGATGATGATCATGCAAAATTAATTTTTAAAGATTAATCATGTAGTTTTTATTAATTTTGATCAATTTTATATAATTTTATCTTTAGTGGATAGAAATAATTTTTAAAAAATTAAAAATTTTTTTTGACATTTATTTTTGTCAAATTAGTTTATATTTTATTAAATTGACGATTTTGCCCTTGAAATTAAACAATTATATCTTCAATTGTCCTTATTTGGAACAATATTCAAAATTTAAGGTCAAATGTGTCACAATTGAAAAGTCAGGGACTAAAGTGATACAAGTCCCAAATTATAGGGACTGTTAGTGTAATTTGCCCAAAAATAATTGAAATTTGGAGAAGAAGATGGAGATAGTTGGGTATGAAAAATATATATAAGTAATTCGGGTGTATTATGAGAAAAAAAAAATATTTTATTTTAAGATTTAATATGTATTATTTTTATGAGTAAAACAACATTAAGATATTATAAGAATTAAAATCTCAAAATTTTAATTGTGCGTATTGAATTATTATTTGAGTACAAATGGAATCACCCCTCAATCATAGAGTGAGTTCGCAGTTGAACTGGGCTTTCAAGCCCAATAAATTATAAAAGCATTGAACATTCAGTAGATTAAAAAATGTTTATATAAGGGTCTCCGGGGTATTGTTTAATATTAAGGTTTTTGTAAAAAAAAAAAAAAAAAAAAAAATTATTTTGAAAATTGTGAAAATATTATTATTTTTTTAAACCAGTTAAAAGTGTTTTGAAATTAGTATTTTTTTTTTAGAAAAGTTAGGAATCATGAAAATTTTGTCATGAAAATGATCATGAAAAATTTATGATCCTTGAATTATCTTAATTAGTGTGTGGTGCTTTATTCTAAGTGTAATCCAAGGATCACAAAACTTTCATGATTATTTTCATGAAAAAATTTTCATGATACCTAGCATTGCTGTTTTTTTTTCCTGGTGTCTTAAGAACACTTATTAGTATGACCCAAAGATTAATGAATCCTACAATTTTTTGAAAAATAATATTTGTCACGGAAATATTTGATAACTATATTTCATCTTAACATATATATATATATATTAAAAATAACGAGACCCACCATGTTACGTGTGTTGAATTCTAATAATGAATTGAAGTAACTAGAAGGAAAAAGAACATTAGTATCGATACCATGTGGCGAAATGTGATGGTATGCCTAACTTATCCATCATTGCTAAAGTGTATAATAGAGATATTACATTACAACCATTTAAGGAAATGAATCTCAATCCAATGTAAGTATACTTTGATCATGTAAAATATAAACTTCTTAAACACCTTTCTCTTGATTTATATGTTTTTTTTTAAGAATAAATTATATTGATCTCTCTTGAGGTTTAAAAATAACACAAAAAGTTTCATAATTTTAATATAATTATTGTATTCGAATCATGGATTTAAATAAAAATTTAAAAAAAAAAAAGAAAAAAAAAAAACTTATATTATCTGCCTCATACTTTTCATATTTTTTTAAAAATAAATTTTTATTCAAATTAATAATTCAAACATAACCCTCATGTGATCGAACTTTGAAATGGATATGCTACGGCACAATTCCAATCCAGCTATCCCTCTTAGCTTTTTGCTTTCTGTCTCTCTCTCTCTCGAATCTTCTTTGTGGAAGTATTCATTCTTCTTTTGCTTTCTCACTCTACAATGTTAAAGTATTCATTCTTCGTATACTGCTTGTAGGAACAAAATCAGGATTTTATTTCAGGGTGGCCAAACATTGTGCATGTAGATTTGGACAAATAAAACTATGAGTTTTTTTTGAGAAGATAGTAAAAAGTTATTTTTTGAATTTTAATTTATTTTTAGTCATATCATTTCCCTAATTCTTTACACATCTTTTCAAAAAAATAAAATAAAAAAATTAATTTTTAACCAACTTTGAAAAACACTCCTATATTTACATTTTCAATAGAGCAATTATTTGAAAAGCAAAAGAATGAATATTTTAAATGTATAGACTCACTTAATCGGCAATCAAGATCATATTCAATGTTCTTTTTAATGGCATAATTCATCTACGATTGTATCTATAGATAATATTCGATATTTGTTTTTGGGACTTACGTATAGGTCCTTATAGATGAATTTATTATTTAATAAGTCCTATAAAATTTTTCATCAAACACTATTACAAAATGTCATTAATTTTTATTTCAGCGATAGTTTAAAAATCATATACAAAAAATGTCACTAATTATAAATTTTGGTGACAGTTTAGAAAAATCGTCACAAAAGAACGTTACTAATTTTTAACTTTCAATGACAATTTGAAAAATTCATCACAAAAAAATGTTACTAATTGTAAGTTTAGTAACAATTTATAAAAATCGTGACAAGAAAAAACATATGTAAAAAAAATATCACAAAAAGTTATTTTTAACAATAATTTTATTAGGATTTATTTTTAATAAGACTTGATGAAAATTAAATTTAATTATTAAGACCTATTGATAGTTTACATCTCTCTTTCTTTCTTTCTTTTTTTTTAAATTTTTTTTATACACAATCAAAGTGTTTAATATGCTTGAAAAATGACTCACCAAGTCATTGTATTCGTAGTATATGAACTAAACCTCAAAATAGAATAAAAACCTCAATTGTATAACAATTTAAGCAAAATCAGTTGGCTTAAGAATCTTAGAAGACGAATTACAAGCATCACATTCCACGTAAAATACAAATAACAAATAACAAAAAGAATTTACTTTCTCTCAATATGTTATTTCAATTTGAGAGAGTGTTTAAACTTGATAGGCTTGTTTGAAACCGATTTCAGTAATCCAAATCATTAATTTTTTTGGATTTGTTAAATAGAACATTCATGTGAAAAACAAGATAATTAGATATTGGTCGTTATATGTTTGAATCATATTTGTTTTAAAAAAATGGATGACAAATATAATTTCAAGAATAACCATTCATGTTTTGTAATACAAAATTGGTTCAAACATATAGTTACCGATATCCAATCATTTTTACTTTTTATATGAATATTTTACTCAACAAATCTTAAAAATTGAATGGTTCGAATTATCGAAATGAGAAATGTGGTGGGCTTCAAAAGCTTCTCAAATTTTTTCATGTTGAAATGTGAATATGAGAGAAGTCTAATCTTAATAAAAAATGAGTAATCTCAAAATAATTAAATAAAATCAGATTTAGCATTAGATTAACCTCCCCCCAACCCCCCCCCCCCCCCCAAAAAAAAAAAAAAAAACCATATAATTATTGCCTTTCTGTAATGTTATTTATTTTTAGAAATTTCCCCATCTAAAAAATAAAATAATAAATTAGTTGACAGGAATGCCATTTTGTTTAGGTTTTTCTATGAAATGATTATTCTCTTTCGATAGTGAATAATAATTTCATGTGCTAATGTATTTTTTTTTTTAGTCAAACAACTACAACAAATTAAGATTTTAAAGACAAAAATTTAGATACAATATCATTTTTTGGAATGAAATATTTTAGTTGTCAAAAGTGTAATTATTATATTTTTACTACTGAATTAGACATTTATTAATGAATTATTATCATTTTGAGATCAAAAATTTTGTAAGAAAAGATAAACATTTTTGACACCAAATTGTTTGTCCCTAAAATTACATTTATTAATGACATTTTCAAAATGGTAATCAAAATTCCTATTTTTGACTTTTTCAAAATAATCTTTTAGCGGCTTGCGGCAACATGAATTGGCTTCTAAATATTTTCTATAACAAAATTTTTAAATTTAACGAGAAAAAAGGTATAATTCCTAAAAATACTTATATGTTTTTGTAACTAAATACAATAATGAATATTTTAATAAAATGATCATTTTATTGTAGTAAATTAAATATTACCTTAATTTGTAGTGGACAAGGTGATCAGATTATTTATAAGAAAAGGGTATGCTACACCTTATACTTTTAAACTATTATCAAACTTTTTATTTAGTCTTTGAACTATCGATTATGTCTACTAAGTCTCTAAGTATATAAATCAAAATTTATTTAGTTCCTAAACTATAGATTGAATTGATTAAATTTCTAAACTATTTAAGTCAAATCTATTTAATCTCTAAAAGAATTATAAAAATAAAATATAAACCCATAATTATTATAAATTAGTAAAACACCGAATCTAGTTAAATTTTTATTTCAAAAAAAGCTTAAATTTTATTCTATTTTTTGTTTTTATCAGTGAATTTCCTTTATAATGTTAGGGGCAATTTTCTATAGTATTTTCTTAGTTATCTTTTACAATGGTTACGTGCTTGCCTTTACCAAGTATTATATGCCAGATTTAATTATAATTATAATGGATTATTTTTAAGTTTTTCGCCAAGTTTTTTCTATTATTTAATCAATGTATTATTTTGTTCTATTATTATTTGTAACGAAGTGTTGTTATTTAAATTATCTAATTCTACTTTTTCAGTATATCTAATATTCATATAATTTATTGACAAGATTGGAAAACTAGACTTTAATATTAATTTAAACACAACGAAATAAAAACACCTGTTATAAACAAAATAAAAATTTAAGATTTCTCTGTAATAAAATTTTAATTGGACATGTGTTTTTATTAATTTATAATACTTATGGGAATATATTTTACTTTTAGTAATTTTTTTTAGGGACTAAATAGGTTTGAATTGAATATTTTAGGAACTTAATAGATTCAATTGATAGTTGAAGGACTAAATAAACTTTAATTTATATACTTTAGGAATTTAATAGATTCAATCGATAGTGTAAGAATTAAGTAAATAATTTGACGATAGTTTAAGAGTAGAATGTGTAAATTAATAATAAATCTTATAAATAAAAAAAATTCCACTGGGATTTAATTACTTTATTTATATATATTTTTTTGAGTTGACATTTCATGTGAAACCATAAAAGTACACATGCCATTGATCAAAGCCCAAAATATAATGAAAATTTTCATGGTTGACGAATATTTGTGTTAGTCCCCACAACACCATCCCTAAACTCACAAAAGTATGAAACCGACATGTATGAAAATGCTATCTCGAGTTTTTGCATAAAATATAGGCCACAATCAACTTTTTAGGCCCATTTGGTGGAACCTTCTTGTGGTCATGAAAGGAAGCTAACACCATGTCAACTGTCCTTGTACATTAAGAACATGCCCATGGATATCCTTTCTTTTATTCCGTGGGGTTAATTTTCTCAAATTGCTCTTTGACTATTTCCTATTGAGAAAGTAAATCTCTAAATTGATGCTTGTGTTAAAAAATATCTCAAAAAAGTCTATGATACCATAAAAGTGTCTAGAAAATTCATTAATTTTAGATAAATTTTGAAAGCTTTTGTTGTCGGTTTACATTCCAATTGAATATTGATGGGAAATATCAAGACTTTTTGGTTTATTTATTTATTGGCATTGTAGCATTGCTGAAAATATCTAGTTGCCCCTAGGTTGTTTATTTATTTATTTTGCTAATTTTATTATAATGATTGAGTTTATAATTTTCATTTGAAAAATGATGAATAAATCGAGCATTAGGCCAAAATCATTTGGGAAGCCCTACCATAGCCGTTCTCTGGTCTCTTTGGCTCACAAGAAATTAGAAGGTATTGAACAAGAAGTAACCTAATTAGAAGGAGCTAGTGAAACTCATGAAATTTAGAACTGTAACTTGGGTGAAGCATTTGGCGAATCTCAGACTACTCAATCAACGACCTCATTTTCTCTTTGAAAGGAATCAAGACCATAATGTTGTGTTTGGTTAAGGAATTTGGAAAGTTAAAGAGAAAAAAAAAGATGTGTAAAATTAGATGAAATGTAAGTACATTTTATTCACATTTCACATGCCTTTTTCCTTTTCCAAAGCCCTCAACTAAACACAACATTAAGATTAAGGTCAAGTCTATTAATTGCTGTGGTCGTTACCAGTTTCCACGTTTGATCTATGTCTTGTTGTCTGAATGGTGTTCTCTCTATTTTGATTTGGTTGGAGCCTTGCCAACCCCCCTGTTTTGTAGTGGTCTTGGCATGTACATGTTTGAGTTTGATAATAGATGCCAACATAGTTGAGATATATGTTTTGAGTTACAATAAGTCTAGGAAACTTCTCCAGTTTACCTAAAAATTTACCAAAATCCCATCTCGCAGCCCACAACCCACCTCAATGTGGTGGCTATTTATTTAAAAGGAAAAGAAAAGAGTACCAATTAATTAGGTTAACAAAATTAAGTCATAAATTTGTGTTACTATATAGGGAGATAAGTAATAGAGAAAACATGTATGTATTTCTTATTTTTTAATTTTTTTCCCCCAAAATATGTCTTAGGATTGGCACCATGATATATAGAACTAAAAAAATAAAATAAATATGGGTTTCAAATATATATATATATATATGTATACAACTCTGTTGGTTGAGTTTTTAAAATTTATTTTGTAATTTATTTTTCCAAAAATTTAAAACTAGTTTGACAAAAATAAATACTAAAAAGTAAATTTAAAAATTTATTTTCAACCAAAAAGAGAAAATTATATAAATGAGTTACTTTAACAAAATAATTTTAAAAATTTGTTTTTATTTAAAAAAAAAAAAAACTCATATAAACCAATTCAATCAAGTGCGTCGATATATAGGTTCATTGATTTTTTAATCAAAGAAAAAGACCAAAAAAAAAAAAAGTTGATGGTTAAAGATTAATTATTTGTTTTGTACAAAAAAAAAAACAAACAAACTAAGAACACATAAATCGATAACGTTATCCAACACAACCCTTCACATGAGATGGGTTCTATCTTTTTGTAAATCTCAGCTCGTATTAACCGATTACACTATCTAATTCTATGATTAATTTTTGTGCAAATAAAAGAACTATTTCTAAGTTGATTTGGTAGATTCATATGAATTTCTTCTTTGGTTATGAAAGAAGTAGTTTCTTAATAATCACTTGTTTACATTAAACTTTTGATATCAATAATAGAGATTGATACTCTAATTAATTAAAGTAGGTTAGGACTAGGTTATTGTACATATTTTTTTCTTGTAAATAAAAACAACCTCTACAACGAGGTGGGCTACCAGATAGGATTTTGGTAAATTTTCAGGTAAAATGGAGAGGCTTCCTTCTGTTTCGGGATATGATGCAATTTCTACAAGACATTTTATGTTGTAATTTTCCTTCCGATATTAATATGCTGATAAGCAAAATCGAAAAGTTACATTTTGGAGTGTTTTGGAAAAATGGTTAAAAGTTGACTTCTTAATTTTTTTTTCAACTTTTTAACTTTTTTTTTTTTTTTTTGTGAGAGAAGAAGTACGTTAAAAGCTGAGAAGTGACTTTTAACCCACTTCCCAAAATAGGCCTTTAAAGAGGCCTAGTGATGTGTCTTCATGACTGTAATGTCATTTTAATATGAGAAAATTACCCATAAGTCCTGTTTGAAATATGTGTACACTATTTAATCTAATAACTTTTTGAGTAGACTCAAAAGCCCTACATATTTTCCTCTCTCTCTCTCTCTGCTTTTTGTCTCATTTTTTTTTAATTTTTTTTTATTGTGTTTTCCTCTCCTCTTTGTCATGTACGACGACTGGTGATCACACATTCCTTATTCTCTTTCTCTTTCTAATATATAGTCATCGGTGACCGACGACCACCATTGATTGGGGTTCACTGGCAACTATCAATCACCGACATCAACTCGTGACTTCATCCTCACAGACAGTGAAGAAGATGAGTAGATTTATTCAAATCTGATGTAGATTTACATCAGATCTAAGTAGATCTACTTGAGATCCGACTAGATCTAAACCAAAAATAGTTGTCGAAGTACAATATTCTTATTTCCTTCGATTTCTCAATTTTTCTATCTTATCTCTATTACACACGTCTATTTTTCTATTTTAATGGAGAAAAATTTCAAGTTCTGAATAAGTTGTTTTTAAGTTTTAGTTGTAGGTAGTGAAAACTGTAAAATTTTACAGTTTCAGCTGTTTTGGTGCTGAAATGAATCATGTTTTAAAACTGCAAAATTTTGCAGCTTCATAACATTTTTAGAACTGTAAAATTTTGCAATTTTATAACATGTTTTCTAGCTTAATAGAATAATGCTTTGAAATTGTAACATTTTACAGTTTCAAAACTTACTTTTCAGTTTGATCAATATTACAGATTATATGTTTAAACCCTACAAAAATTAAAAAATAATATATACGTTTTCCCTATGTTGTTTGTTGTTGTTATATTTTTTAACTATAATTTCTCAATTTATTATTTTTTTTGGGACAATATTCTGAATATTCCAGTGATTCTCCGATAATGTTCTTGACATTTTCCAATGACGTTCAGAACACTCTGGCGAACTTCTGACGATGCTCAAGACACTTCGGCAAACTTCCAGTGATGCTCCGGCGACTTTCTGATGATATTGAACATTCCGGCGAGTCTTCAATGAGTCTGACTGAAAGTCGTTGGATGTAACAGTATTTTTAAAGTTATTAAAAAAAGAAAAGAAGAGTTTTTGGTAATAATTAAAAATATGTAGGATTAATTGGTGCAAGTATTTTGTTTTGAGAGTGTACATGAATTTTGAACTTTCTGTATGAGACTTATTGGTAAGTGTCCCTTTTAATAATATGGACCCTTAATGCTACAATGCTGAGGCCATGTGTGTTTTGGGTTGAATGTTGGCTTAATTTTTGGGCTTGTAAAGCACTACTTTTTTCATTTTTAAGTTAGGTCTTATTTGGGAATATGTTATTTTAATAATTTTTTGATTTTATGGCTAAAATATGAGAAAAAAATTTGTATATTTGGAATGACATTTTAGTTTTTTACGAAAATATGTGCAAAAAGTAGAGAAAATAAAATCTTTGACTTTTTGGTATATGTTATAAGCTTTTTGATTTTTTTAGTTACTTTTTGACTTTTAGGCTAAAACTATTACTTCCCAAACGAGGCCTTAGTTGATTCTTGAGTAGGCTTCGAATGGCCATCATGACTTTTTTAAGGGTATAGTCTTTAGGAGAAGGTCATGGGTTCAATTCTTTTTAGGAGGAATTGAATTAAGGAGACAAGCACTTGATGCTTTACAAAATTTAACAATTAACAATTGACTTTCGTTGCTAAAAAAAAAAAAACTCACAAACTTTGATCAGATAGACAGATTATGTAATATGAAAGTAAAACTCATGCATTTGAGTTAGCATTTATCTAGGATAGTTTAATTAGACTTATTTTATTGTGTTCTTGATCATTTGGTTTAATTTTGGACTATAAACTTGATTAGCTATTAAGAATTAACCTTTGAAATTTTTTCAAAGCTCTCAATTAATGTTCAAACACCATGGTGAAATTATGAGAGAGCCTTCATATAATATGGAATCGAACTCATGACCTATTAGTGAGAACACAAGGTCTAACAAATTATGAGCGAACATAGTGAAATTATTTTTGTTGACCATAACCAAATATCTGCTATTGAAACTTTTTCACTCTAACCAAAAAACAAAGAAAATTAAATCAAGCAAATGAAAAAATTAAGTTTATTTTTTGGCATGAGAATGGTGAAGATGTTTGTGTTATTGGCATGCTTAGGGTGATGGAAATTATGAGTTTCTTCAGTGGTTGCATTTCAAGTTTTATGGTTTTGTCCTAATGATTTTGAAGGATTGGCTCGTGGTGATTGGGGATTGGTCTCAATAATCTAAAGATGTGAATTTATTAGCTGTTTGATTGATGGTTGCTAAACTGGTTAGAAGGGTGGGGATGCTTCTTCTTTTTTTCGCTGATAAATCTTCTTTAGTTTTGTCTTTTGATTCTATTACATATGTGTATGAATTGAGAGATAGTTGTTGGGAGTGTTTTTGTTTTTTCTTTTTTGCTTGGCAGTTGGCTTCTAATCAACTGTTCCATTCTCCATTGTTGTAATGTTTTATTAACATTAATAAAATGTTACTTTCTTTGCCAATCAAAAAAATAAAATAAAAAATTAATAATCCCTAGCTCAAATACACCAATGTGGAAGTTTACAACTCCACTTGAGATTGTTATGGCAGCGACATGCCATTTAGTTTTGGATTAATTACACTGCTAAGATAGATGCTCATATCCAGCAGTCTTAACTAAACAGCAGTCCCAGCTATAAGCAGAGTTCAAACCAAATGCAGTATGCAGAGGCAAACCCAGTTGCAGTACGCCCAGCTAGAGGCAGAGTCAAAGCTACAGTTTCTTCTTAAACATTGTATCTTTCAGATTAATATCTGTAGCAGTTTTCGTATTTGTTAGACAGTTAGAGTTTGTTAGCTGAGTTAGTTACTGAGTTAGTTAGTTAGTTTCTGAGTTAGTTAGATTGTTATGAGTTAGTTAGATATTTCTTCTATATAATATCTTGTACAGTGTATATGTGATCTCATTGAATAAAATAGATATATTGTTTTATTCTTCACATGGTATCAGAGCTACCCTAAGCTCTTCCGAGCATTCTTCAAAAGTCTTTCATGGCAGATCCTGTGTCATTACCTTCAAACCTTCAGTCTCTTCTGTCCAATTTTGGTTCTCTCATTACTGTTAAACTTGATTCCACAAATTTTTTGATTTGGAGAAATCAACTCCATAATATTCTTCGAGCCACAGGTTTTCTTGGTTATGTGACAGGTGCAATCCCTTGTCCTCCAGCTGAAATTACTGATGCATCTGGAAAGTCTGTTTCAAATCCTGCATATCTTCAATGGGAAGCCATAGATGCCAATCTACTCACGTGTTTAACTGCAACATTATCTTCATCTGTATATTCCTCTGTTCTTCATCTTCACAGCAGTTCACAAGTTTGGCAAACTCTAGAGCAGAAATTTACTTCTGTCTCTAGATCTCATATCCATCAATTGAAGAACAAGCTTCATACTATTAGAAAGAAATCCTCTTCCATTGACTGCTATCTATCACAGATCAAAGCAGTTTCAGATCAGTTAGCTTTGTCTGGTGCAAAGGTTGAAGATGACCTAATTCTTCTTACCTTAAATGGCCTACCAGATGAATATGATGCATTCAAAACTTCAATCCGTACTAGATCTAGTGCTGTATCTATGGCAGAGTTATGTTCTCTACTCGGCTCAGAAGAAATTCACATTGAGAGCAAGATCAAGCATTCATCCAAATCTGATCTGCATCTTGCTTATTCAGCACACAAAGGTTCAACTTCTAATTTTAGTTTTGATTCTGGTTTTGCTTCTAGTCCTGGTTTTGAAACACAACACTCTATTCTTGGAGCCTATCCTCGTCCTCCTTTTAGTGGTAGATCTCAGTATAGAGGAGGTAGAAGTGGTAGAGCGTTTCGAGGCAACAGATTACATAATCGATTTTCTAATAATCGATCAAGATCATTAGCCTACTCTGGTTCTGCTTCCTCTATTTGTCAGATTTGTGGCAAATCAGGTCATCTTGCATTAGACTGTTGGTATCGGCTTGATCCTCATTTTCAACCTTCAGCAACTGCTCCTCCCAAGGCTTATGCTACTGCTGCAGTTTCTTCCGCAGATTCTCCTATTCCTCCTTGGTACATTGATTCAGGAGCAACAACTCATCTTACACATGACTTGACTAATTTTCAGCAGTATCAAGCCTATCAAGGTTCAGACCAGGTTACAGTAGGTAATGGTTCAGTTTTGCCTATTCACCATGTTAGAAGTGGTATTCTTCCAACATCTCAATTTTCTTTTCATCTCTCTAATCTTTTGCATGTTCCTTCTATATCATCCAACCTCTTATCTGTTCATCAATTAACCAAGGATCATAACTGTCTTGTTATTTTTGATGCTGATTCTTTTGTCATTCAGGACAAACACACCAAACAGATTCTACATAAAGGATCAAACATCAATGGCCTTTATCAGTTGTCTCCAGCCTCTTCTATCTGTTCTCAGCAACCACAGGTTTTTCGGTCTTCCACTGGTTCAGTCTCTTCAATCTCTGATTTGTTGTGGCATCAAAGATTGGGACATCCTTCTGTTTCCAAGCTTCAACACCTAGCATCTCATCTTCCAAATAAAAAGAGTTTTAATAAAGACATAGATTGCACTGATTGTTCTGTGTCCAAAAGTCATAGACTTCCTTTCAAATTGTCTTGTTCTTCTAGTGATAGTCCTTTTTTCTCTTGTTCATGCTGATGTATGGGGGCCTTTTCCTGTTGATAATGCTCCTTTTCGATTTTATGTTTTGTTTGTTGATGATTGTAGTAGATTCACTTGGATCTATCCCTTACATTTTAAAAGTGAAGTCTATGAAAAATTGCTTGAGTTTAAAGCTTATGCTGAAAATCAATTTCATACTTCTCTTAAAATTTTACGAACTGATGGAGGCACTGAATTTGTAAACAAAAAGGTTGCTTCTCTTTTCTCTTCTCATGGTATTATTCATCAAACCAGTTGTCCTTATACACAAGCACAAAATGGTGTTGCTGAGAGAAAGCATCGCCATATCACTGAAACTGCTATCACTTTGCTTCATCAATCTTCTTTACCTTTGAAATATTGGTTTGATGCTGTTGCTACAGCAGTTTTCCTCATCAATAGAATGCCTAGTTCTGTCCTTTCTAATCAATCTCCATTTCAGATTTTGTTTAAAACACTTCCAGATTTTTCTTTCTTTAAGGTCTTTGGTTGCCAGTGTTTTCCTTGGTTAAAACCTTATACCACTCACAAGCTCCAACCTAAGTCCTTATCTTGTGTCTTTTTAGGTTATCATCCTACGGTCAAAGGCTATAGGTGTTTAGATCCTGTTAGTAGCAAGTTGTTTGTTTCTAGGCATGTCATCTTCAATGAATCCTGTTTTCCTTTTGTTTCTACTACTCTTTCTTCTTCTTCTTCTCCTATTTCTTTACCTCATATTCATAATTTCTTCTGGCCTTTTTCTCTTACTTCTGAGATGCCCACAGTTTCTTCTTCTTCTACATCTTCTTCTTCCTCTAGTTCTCCAACCTCATCATCTCCTCTCAATATTTCTTCTTCTTCTCATGATATTCCCATTACTTCTATTTCCATTGATCTTCCTCCACTTTCTGTTCTGCCTTCTAATCTAATTCCTCCATTGTCTTCTTCAAATATTCATCCCATGCTCACTCGCTCCAAAACAAAATCTCCTTTGTGTCTTACAGCCACATCCTCTTCTTATCTTGAAACTGAACCTCCTACTGTTCCAGCTGCCTTAGCTTCTCCTGTGTGGCTTACTGCTATGCAAGAAGAATTCCAAGCTTTACAACAACAAGGCACTTGGGATCTTGTGTCTCTTCCTCCTCATAAAATAGCAATTGGTTGTAAATGGGTGTATAGAATCAAACGAAATTCTGATGGCTCTGTGGCCAGCTATAAAGCTAGATTGGTGGCAAAGGGATATCTTCAACAGGAAGGTGTTGATTTCCATGAAACCTTTAGCCCTGTGGCTAAGCAGCCTACAATTCGTATTTTTCTATGCTTGGCTCTTCATTTTAATTGGCCTATTCATCAATTAGACATATCTAATGCCTTTCTTCATGGCACCTTAGATGAGGAAGTGTATATGTTACAACCTCCTGGTTTTATCCAGTCTTCTAATCAAGTGTGCAAGCTTAAGAAAGCCTTGTATGGCCTTAAACAAGCTCCTCGAGCTTGGTATTCTACTTTCTCTAAATTTCTCCTTTCTCAAGGCTTTGCTAACAGTCATGCAGATTCCTCTCTTTTTGTTCAACACACTTCCACCAGTCTTCTTATTCTTGTTGTCTATGTTGATGACATTTTGGTCACTGGAAGTGATCCTGCTCTTCTTAAACAGTTTATTCAGCATATGCATAATGTTTTCTCCATGAAGGAATTGGGAACTGTGTCCTACTTCTTGGGTATTTCAGTTCAAGCCTTATCTCATGGTTACTTCTTATCTCAAACTAAGTATGACACTGAGCTGCTTCACAAAGCTGGTTTATCTGATTGTAAACCTTGCTCCACTTCTTTGGTTGTCAAGACTTCATATTCTCCTTCTTCAGATGAGCTTCCTTTTTCTAATCCTTCTCTGTATAGGAGTATTGTTGGTGGTCTCCAGTATCTCATTATAACCAGACCTGATTTAGCCTTAGCTGTGAATCAAGCATGTCAGCATATGCATCTGCCCACAAATGCTGATTTTCAAGCTGTCAAACGCTTGTTGAGATATGTGAAGGGTACTCTTCACCATGGTCTGCACTTTACTGCTGGTCCCTTAACTCTTCATGCTTTTTCTGATTCAAACTGGGCAGGAGACAGTGTTGATCGCAGGTCCACTTCAGGTTACTGTGTCTATTTGGGGTCTAATCTGATTTCTTGGAGTGCTAAGAAACAGCCCATTGTTTCTAGGTCATCTACTGAGGCTGAGTACAGAGCATTAGCTAATGCCACTGCTGAATTAGCATGGCTGCAACAGTTGCTGAAAGATATGCATATTGTCTCACTGTCTATTCCCGAGCTCTGGTGTGACAACATGTCTGCAATGGCATTGGCTTCTAATCCAGTGTTTCATTCTCGCTCGAAACATATAGAAATTGACTGTTATTTTATTCGGGATAAAGTTGTTGCCAAATTGATTACTTTGAAATATATTCCTACCACTGATCAGGTGGCTGATATCTTCACCAAACCTCTTTCTGTCTCTCGGTTTCTCTATTTGAAAGACAAACTTCTTGTGCAACCATGCCCCATCAGCTTGCAGGGGAGTGCTAAGATAGATGCTCATATCCAGCAGTCTCAACTAAGCAGCAGTCCCAGCTATAAGCAGAGTTCAAACCAAATGCAGTATGCAGAGGCAAACCCAGTTGCAGTACGCCCAGCTAGAGGCAGAGTCAAAGCTACAGTTTCTTCTTAAACATTGTATCTTTCAGATTAATATCTGTAGCAGTTTTCGTATTTGTTAGACAGTTAGAGTTTGTTAGCTGAGTTAGTTACTGAGTTAGTTAGTTAGTTTCTGAGTTAGTTAGATTGTTATGAGTTAGTTAGATATTTCTTCTATATAATATCTTGTACAGTGTATATGTGATCTCATTGAATAAAATAGATATATTCTTTTATTCTTCACATACACCAAGACCTCTCAATGAGATATTCTCCGAACTCGTTTTTTTCTTCCATGGTCTTCTGGTCATTTGTTGTGTTACCATCTTGCCAATTAGTTTGGTGTTTTTGCCAGACGCTGCAGAATGTTGGTTTTTAGTCCATGTGCCAACTTAGTTGGAATAGAATTGGTAGGAACTTTCTATTATTTTTATTATGGAATTATGATGGAGTTATGGGGTTAGAGACGAAGTTGGCAAAACAAAGATGGAAAGAATTTACATTGTCTATTATGTTGGCGTAAAAGCCAATTTATAGAATACAAGATGGATACAAACAAAACCAAAAACTTAATGCATAACTAACTTGGCTAGACTTACGGCCAAAATTTGCACAAAATTTCAACTACCTAGTCAAGCCTAGTCATAGGCTTCACAAAATGTCTACATAAAAATAAATATAAAGAAACAAAAAAGTCTAAAGAAAAAACTACAATTATTTTCTATATTCTGACAAACTAAACAATGGTGCCTTTGCGCCTGGTTTTGTTCCTGTATTCTACTATTCTTGTTCTTTTTGTTTCTTGGTTTTTATTATTAAAATTCCTTTGTTTTTGTTGCTAAAAAAAATCTATTAACTAGTTTCAGTTTATCCCTCATCTATAAATCTATACATTTTGATAATCTCAACTATAAAACTACATTTTGTACAGTTTTTAGTTAAAAGAAGTCAAAATATACTACTTCATATATGAAAAGTAAAATGATATTCACTAATACACTAAAAGAAATTACACACTTGGCAACTAAATTTGACGACCAAAATTAAATTAGTCGCCAAAAGTGACAGTTTTGGTGACTAAAAAATAAATTTGTCGGCGTTGATTCAAGTTTCAACTACTATATTATTTTAGTTGAGATATCTTATTTATTGGAGACTAAAAAAATACTTAGTCGCTAAATATTCACTAATTGGCGACTAAAAAACTATTAGTCAGTGATAGTCTACACTTTAGTCAACTAAAAATTTAATTTGGTCGTCAAATACAATTATTTGCCAACAAAAGAAAGTTTAGTTGCCAAATAGTTAGCGAATTTTTTTTTACTCTTTGCCGACCATAGAATTTGGTCGCCAAATATGAGGTTTTGGTGGCTAAAAAAAATTTAGACGTCGTATAATGACTCTTTGCCGACCAAAAAACAATAGTAGCAAAATGGTACTCTTGGCGACGAAAGTTTAGTTGCCAATAACCTATCTTTTGGCTACAAAATGTTTTTTGGTCGCTAAAGGTTGAATTTTTTTTATAGAGGGAAACGAGTTAATATTGGCGCCCGCGTCTTCTTTCTACACTTACACAGATTGCTCTTTGTTCTGTGTCACACACAAAGAACAAAGTCAGCACCAAACCTCACCCCCGCTCACCATCGTCACGTGCCACAGTCGCTGGCCACCGTCGCTCACTAGCGTCGCACGTTGCCACCGTCGCAAATCACCACCTCCACTGCCGCGAATCACAAGTTTCTCTCTCTCTTTCGCTCTCGATGTCTATCCCTCTCTGTCTATCTCAGTCTTTCTCTCTCTCTCTCTCTCTCTCTCTCTCTCTCTCTTCATCTATTTCCCTATTTCTCACACAATACTTTAGGGTTTGATATGATTTTTTTTGTTTAATTTTGTGTTGATTTTTGAAATTGGTTTGGTTCAACTGGTTTGTTTTGTTCAGTTTTAAGGGTTTGATGGCCAAAATAATTAGCCTTAATCTATTTCTGAAATTGGGTTCAACTGGTTTTATGGGTTTAATTGGTTTGATTTTTGACATTGGTTTGTAATTTCTGAAATTGGGTAAATATTTTACTAGTGTGATACATTTCCCCCTCTTTTGTCCTTTCTCTCTCAGTAGTTTGAAAGCCCTAATCCATTGCTGTGTATTTATTTGCATGTGTTAGGTTTTATTCTTGGCAATCCCGTTTGACAAGAATTTCTATAAGAAGTTGGTTTTCTTTCAAAACTAGGATTACTTTGGATTTCTATAAGTAATTGGATTTCTCCCAAAACTAGGATTACTTTGGATTTCTATAAGTAGTTGGTTTTTTTCTAAAAAACTAGACCACTCTTCGGATCTACTTGGAGGTTTTCTAAGGTTTTCTTTTGGACGATTTTTTTGAGTTTTCCTTGATAAATTTGAATGAGTATTAAACTCATGAATTGAGAAGCATACATCAAGGAAGTTGATCGAATACAAAAGAGAGAGTTGTTCTTCGGTGGATTCTGAAGAATTTGAGCCTAAAGCTTTGGTGGATTCTGTAGTGGCTCATCATCAAGATAATTCCGAGGTGAAGACGAGGCTGGAAGAGGCACATAGAGGTTGGTTCAATTCGGGTATGGATTCGCTATGTAATTGAGAGTATACCTGTGTAATTCCTTTATGTCTTTTAGTGGATTGTTTTATGGCTTTTGCCCGTGATTTTTTTTATCACAATTGGAGGTGTCCAATTGTGATTTTTTCACGTAAAATCGTTGTATCAATTTGTCTTGATTGTTTGATTGGGATTGTTATATACTGCTTAAAATTGATACATAATCACAAATCAACATCTAAGGGATTTCTAGATTTTTCAATTCGTATCAGAGCAGGTCATTCTATTTTTTTTATAAAAAATCTTTTAGAATGAGATCTTATTTGATTTGTGATAATGGATACAATTCGTGAGGGAAATTCTATGGTTCGACCACCCCTCTTGACGGATCCAATTATTCTTTTTAAAAAGTTCGTATGAGATCGTTTTTAAAATCTATTAATGAAAAAGTTTGGCAATTTGTCATGTATGGGTGGACTGAACCAACGATTATCGTTGATGGAGTAACTTTCCCCAAACCAATTGATAAGTGGGACACAATTGATTACCAAAATAGTAGCTGGAATAGTAAAGCTATCAATTCTCTCTTTTGCGCTGTCACACCTGAAGAGTTTAGTCGTATCTGTAATTGTGAAGTCGCAAAAGAGGCTTGGGATATCTTACAAACTATTTATGAGGGCACTTCTTCTGTGAAACGCTTAAAACTTCAAAGGCTCACATTTAGTTTTAAAAACCTTTCAATGAAAGATAGTGAGACCTTTGATGAATTTTATGCGAAGTTGAGTGACATTGTAAATGCCAGCTTCAATTTAGGTGAAAAAATACCAGAATCCAAAATTATGGGAAAAATTTTGAGATCCTTGCCCGATCGGTTCCAACCAAAAGTTATGGCTATTGAGGAGGCTCAAGATGTTGACAACCTCAATCTGGATCAGTTGGTTGGAAATCTCCAAACTTATGAGGCACATAGGAATTTCAAAAAGAAACAAAAAGATGCTATTGCTTTTAGTAGTGCTCATAGAGTTGGAGAGGATTCTGATGAGGATTGTGAGATAGATTCCAAGATTACAGCTGCTTTTGTTAAACAATTTAAAAAATCTTTTTTGAAAAAGAATCATAATATTTTGGAATCTACTCATACCCATAAATCTAAAGGCAAAGATAAACTCAAAATTAGTTCTATAGCCAAGAAGGAGAAAGGAAAGATACAAGGGAACTCTGAAAGAGTCCAATGCTATGAATGCCAAGGATTTGGCCACTTTGCTTCCGAATGCCCCACTCGTTTGAAGAAGAAGAAAGCCCTCGCCATCACTTGGGATGATGAATCAGAATCTGATGAAGATGAAAGTGACAACGAAGATCAAGGCGAAGAGGGACATAAACAATTCCTTACTTTCATGACGGCTTCCGAAACTGAAGGACGAACAGAGTATCCGAAGAGCCTGGTTGAGAATGCCACTGATGATGAATCCTCGGGAAGTGATGATGAAGAGCTTGCGCAAGCTTATGAAAAGTTGTATAATGAATCTCTTAAGTTATCCAAATTGAATGACAAACTCACTATGAAACTCAAAGCATGTGAAAGTGAGAATGTCAAACTAAAGGAGGAGATTTCCGAGACTAAGATTGATGCCATTAAGATAGCTAATGACCGACAAGCTCTTTGTGCAAAATTCTTGACTTGTGAGACAGAGAGGAACGAGCTACAAGAAATCTATGCAACATATGAAGAAAAAATTAAAACTCTCGAGATGTCTCAAGTTGCTTTGGAAGAACTAATGATCAAGAAAGAAGAAGAACTCAAGTGTGCTATGGCTACCATTGGTCTTTGGAATAGAGGATCAAAGACTTTGGACAATATCATTGGGTCTCAACAAATTTGTTCTGACAAGAGTGACATTGGCATTGGTGATAACAAAGAGCAAAAATAGAGTGCATCTACATCTCATGATACAAGAACTCAAGGAAAAAAAGAACAAAAAATTCAACTAGAGGATGGACTTCTCAAACTTCCTAGAGTTGGTAAGGTAAAAGAAAAAAGGTAAACTCTGTACATCCTGTTTTTATTTGTCATCATTGTGGTATGCATGGTCATATTCGCCTTATTGTTATAAGTTGCATATGAGAGTGTATTTGCCTAGACCTATGAATAGGAAGTTGGAAACCATGTCAAGACGAGTTCTCATTGAAAGGGAAGGGAACCACAACGTCAAGACACCACCCAAAAACCACAATGCTCACAACTTTGTTTATACTAAAGCGGTTTGGGTGAGAAAACTTGATTTGTGTTAATTTGTTTATTTGTTTTAGTTTTTGGGTTTATGTGTGCTTGTTCGTTTTCTAACTTGTTTTGTTTAAAAAAAAAAAAAATGTGTGCATGTTCGTTTTTTTGTCTTGCTTTGGTTAAGGAAAAAAAAAATCCAAAAAGATTTTCTTAGTATGGTTTTGCAAGCTTGAAATTTTTGAGTGATCCTTGGTACATATTGGAATTGATGAGAATATCCATTACATGTTACCATGTGTGTACTTTCTGTGGTCATTACTTATTTTGGAGTATGTGTTTTTTGATCAGTATGTCTCATTCTGTACACACTCTTAGATTAGCAAATTTTGGAGTCATCTATCTTAGTGATCATTTTTTTTATGGACTTCTGGCATTGTATCTTTTGCTTTTCTAGAGGAATTGACCTATACTAGCATATCATGGGTAATGTTGAGTCTCTTAACCACCTTTCATCTTTTTACATCTCCATGGCTTTCCCCTCTATTCTTTGTAGTCCACGCATGAGGAAAATGCTACCTCAGAGTCACCAACCAAGCCATCCTTATTATATCCATGCTTCTCTGGTTCGGTCTCCATACTCTTGAGCGTGTCAGCCACCAATGAGTGTGCAATAGAAAGAAAAAAATGTGCAAAAGAAAGAAAGAAAAAAAAATGTGCAAAAGAAAGAAAAGAAAAAAAATGTGAAAAAAAAATAAAGGATTCATTGATTGAGGGGGAGCCTCCGCCTTTACTCACCAAATATCCCTTGTTTCCTAGTGGTTTGACTTTCCTTAGTTGTGCTTAGATTCTCTTGTCGGAGGTCCAAATATCAGATCACTACTATGATTTGAATCTCGTGTTTGTCGAACTCCAAGAGTCACATACACACTTTTCTCATGAGATCTATGCTTTTTACATAATGCATCATTTTCTTTTATGAGGAATTTTCTAAAGGCTGTGCACATTGTGTTTTCAAGTAATTGTGCTTCTTGGATAATCTTGTGTGTTTCAAGGTATAAATCTGAAATTTCTTGCTTGCTCCACCATATTATTTTTGTCGTTTTTTTCTTGTTCATTGTTTTTAGTGAGGGGAAGTTTGGTTTATCATTGCAAGAGTTTGTTAGCATGAACACTTTGTTTTGTTTGGTACGGGAGATTGGCATTAGTTGGTTTGCATGTTCCTTTGCATTGGCTTCTTTATTGTTTGAGCTTCCTTTGTCAATTCGTGAAAAAAAAAGGGGGGGGATTAATGTTGTCCGGTGTGTCTTAGGATTTCATGTATTCATGTCATGTGTCTGGTGCATAAGTCTTAGTTTTCATCTATCTATGTTACATGTTCTTAAAATCTTCAAGCCGCATCTATTCATATTTTCCATCTCATGCTTCAAGATAATCTTGCCATATGTTTATTGCTTTTTCATATACTCTTGTGGCATTAATAGTTGTTTTGGAGATTGTGGCATTAATAATTGTTTTGCAGATCTTGACCATCAGAAAGAAGTTTGCGTTTGTTGGCTGTAATGGGTTGGGGTGATTAGGATTTTATTTGTTAGGTGTGTTTTGTCACGGCATTGCCAAAGGGGAAGATTGTTAGGTTTTATTCTTGGCAATCCCGTTTGACAAGGATTTCTATAAGAAGTTGGTTTTCTTCCAAAACTAGGATTACTTTGGATTTCTATAAGTAATTGGATTTCTCCCAAAACTAGGATTATTTTGGATTTCTATAAGTAATTGGATTTCTCCCAAAACTAGGATTACTTTGGATTTCTATAAGTAGTTGGTTTTTTTCTAAAAAACTAGACCACTCTTCAGATCTACTTGGAGGTTTTCTAAGGTTTTCTTTTGGATGATTTTTGTGAGTTTTCCTTGATAAATTTGAATGAGTATTAAACTCATGAATTGAGAAGCATACATCAAGGAGGTTGATCGAATACAAAAGAGAGAGTTGTTCTTTGGTGGATTCTGAAGAATTTGAGCCTGAAGTTTTGGTGGATTCTGGAGTGGCTCATCATCAAGACAATTCCGAGGTGAAGACAGGGTTGGAAGAGGCACATAGAGGTTGGTTCAATTCGGCGTGGATTCGCTATGTAATTGAGAGTATACCTGTTTAATTCCTTTATGTCTTTTTAGTGGATTGTTTTGTGACTTTTGCCCGTGATTTTTTTTTTATATCACAATTGGAGGTGTCCAATTGTGGTTTTTTCATGTAAAATCGTTGTGTCGATTTGTCTTGATTGTTTGATTGGGATTGTTATATACTGCTTAAAATTGATACATAATCACAAATTAACATCTAGGGGATTTCTAGATTTTTCAGCATGTATGGTTGGTAATATGCGATTGTATGTTTATTGACCATGGCTGAATATTTGAATTGGAATTTGATGGTATGATGCTGCAATTGCAATAGTAAAAAAAAGAAGCTTCATTCACATTTGCAAGTGGGTTAGATAAAACTTAAATGTTCAATTGAAAAAAAAAAAACCCCAAAAAAATAAACAATAGAAAACAAACCTTGAACAACATTCCTATATAGAGGCCTACCAAATTATGTTTGCTTTTTCTATTTAATTGGATCAAAAACTTACTTCCAAATAAATGCATTTTCACTTAACATGAACAAGAATCTTACGAATAACAAATTAAGGCATAAAAAAAAGAAAGAAAAAAGAATAGAACTTACTTGAATCTTGCTGTGTAGATGGAAGACAGAGGAGTGATGAAACGCATAACGGAATGCAATAAGAGAGAGAAACAGAGGGTTGAGAGATTAAAGGCGTTTCTGTGATTAGAAGGGTGTAAAGTTTGTCGTCATTTATTACTAGAAATGAAATGTTTTTTGGGTTAGTTAATTTGGTCCAATAACCATGTTTCCTCCTTTTCAACATAGAGACAAATTTGGTATGTATAGTTACTGGGAAGTTAACATCTCCTGTTTAACTGCTTAATCATTGTTGGAAGCATTAGTTCCATTTATTTCCCTTATGATATAGAAGAGATGTAGTGGGCATACTCAGACATGAGGAAATACAGTTGTTTTTGTCATAAATTCTACACTTATGTCGTTGGAATTCAAATATGAATTTCAGAAAATGTTATTATTAGTTTGGTTTTAAAATTTGAATATTTTATTATGTAAAAAAATTTGGCATGTAATTTTTTATAAGAAAAATTTGATCGATTTGATAATCATGACTTAGTACTCGTAATGAAAACCCTAGTCATGCTTTACTTTCTCCCTTATTGGAGCACTTTGTCATGTTCTTGCAATTATGTTGTGAGATAAAAACGTAAGTGCTAATACTAATTCTTCATCGCACCTCTATGATGGAAGATTTATTTAGTCATGATATATGATGTTCATTCTAAGTAAGCTAATACGATTTCGCCTACACTTCAGAAGAAGCTTGTATAATCATAGAATATGACAAATAGGATGTTCTACTACCGAAACCTTAGGTATGAGAGGGGAATGTCATTAATTGAGCACCCCCACTCACCCGATCAAAAGATCGACCTTTACTAAACCATGATATGAATTTTATTTATTTTATATGTTCATATTTCAATTATTTAATAAATACTAAAAATTACTATGTGAAGCATACAAGTATAGACTATGTCATTTATTTTGGAATAATTTGATTTCATGTAGTTTTGAAAGAGTTTTGGAGATGTATAACCCAAATAAATTGGGTTTACAAATATGAAAATCAACACTACTCCAAATTAAGCGACACAACCTCCATCCACTGACATTCATACAATTATATCAAATAAGTAAGTGGCCATATGGTAGGATGCTTAAACATAATAAGAAAAATGCACACAAACAGGATGCTAAAGCATAAAAACTTACATATTTACCGACGTCTCTCGAACAACTACAAAACAAAGTTAGTAAAACATGCATGATCTTATATACAAAATCCTAATGCAATTCACTCATGAGATGCAACTAAAGATTTGGCTTCTAAGATATGACATGTGAATCATCTCAAGAATATGAGGTAGCACACATAATTACATAGGAATTGATTAAATCCACAAATGTAAACTTAGCCGAATCAAGATGCATGAAACATAGATGCAAAGCATGGATATAATGACAATAAAATAAAATAAAATAAACATGATGTATATTTATAAATAAAGAAAGCAAGTAAAAGAATGAAATAGAAAGAAGTGAGGCCGGAAATTATTACAACATTTTGAATAAATTATTACAAACCAAATTAGAGGGGGATGAGAATATTACAACAAAATAAAAACCTCACAATACACTCAAAATAAAATAAACAAAAGAAAAAAAGAGTTTCATGTGCCTTAAAAACCACCGGAAGTTGGTTAACATCGGAAGACAACGCTGTCTTTTCCAAAAGAAGCTAACCAACCAGCCAAATAGGCCAGCCGGCCAACTAGGCCTAGCAAAACCTGTCTTATTGTGCAACCAAGAAAATGAACATTGCGAAACCAAGAAAAGAACAAACAAGAAATATGTAGGTGACTCAACTAACCACTACCAGTTAGATTAAAAACAAGAAAACAAATATAAAATAAAAAAAAAATGCAAACTTACAACAAAATTAACATGAACTTAAAGCAAGAAAACAAATATGAGGTAGAACATGCAAGATTACAATATAATTACTATGAAACTAAAATAAGAAAACAAATATAAGATAGAACATGCAATATTACAACAAAACTAATATGAACCTAAAACAAAAAAAAAAAGAAAATATGAGGTAGAACATGTAAGATTACAGCAAAATTAATATGTAACTAATACAAAAAAAATATAAGCTAGGAAATGTAAATTACAACATAATAACTATGAAACTAAAACTAGAAAACAAATATAAGATAGAACATACAAGATTACAACAAAACTAACATGAACCTAAAATAAAATAAAAAAAGTAAATATGAGGTAAAACATGCAAGATTACAACAAAACTAATTGTAACAACGCCCGCGGGGGACCTCGCTACAGTTCGGACTCGATTTTGTTGCGGTTCTCAATCTTGAACCAAAGAGTCCAAATCCGGCAAATCGTTTTAAAGGAAAACAGATTTTTTGAAAGAAGTGCCAAACATGGACTGCTTTGCCAGATAACAGAGTCGCCACCTAAATATTTTAAAATGGGAAATTTAGGAAACCTTGACTCGGTGCCAAAAGGCCACGTGTCCGTCATCACCAAAGCTGGCTCGGGAACTTGGGTACGATTAGGGAAGGTCACATCGTGAGCACCCCCTCTCGCCCGGTCAAAGACCGGCCTCTACTAACCATGATATCTGTTTTTGAAAACTTTGTGAGTTCTTATTCCGGTTATTAGCCTAGATTACTATGTGATGCTCGCAGCAAACAAGTATAGACTGGGCCGTCTGAATTGGAACAAAACATTTCGTGTTTGTTTGTTTGAAAATTGTGTGAAGGTGCTACCCGCAGGTAGGCTAAAATGCGGATTTGCCACCTTCGGGTGGGCTTAGAAAACAGTGATGTTGCCACTATCTAGTGGGCTTAAAACAAACAGTCAACGCATTGTCCCAATTCAAATAACTCAACCTCCACCCACAGGCATTCAAGGCAGTTATATCATATAAGCACATAGCCTCATGGCAAGCATGCTATTCATGGCAACAC
This sequence comes from Camellia oleifera, assembly GCA_022316695.1. NCBI lineage: Eukaryota > Viridiplantae > Streptophyta > Magnoliopsida > Ericales > Theaceae > Camellia > Camellia oleifera. Next base: position 31,504,353 of record CM039308.1, read on the forward strand.
TCACACGCATGCAAGGATGCTAAAGCATAAAACTTACCGAGTACTCCAAGCCAAAACAGAAGCTGATTAGAAATCATGCATGATCCTAAGTATACAGAATTGCCTAATGCAACACATGCAAAAATGCAACTATAGCAGGCTCGGCTATTCTAAACATGGCATATGAAATGCTACAACTAACAAGTATTCAACTTTGGAATTGAAATACAATGCAGTTTGTATGATGTGCCGAGCCCGATGCATGTAAAACAGATGAATGAATGCAAACATGCTATCATACTGTATGCTAATTGAAATATGCCCTATATCTAACCATCGTAAGCGGGTAAATAAAAGGGAGAAAGAAATGGGGGTTGGAAGACATACATCACACTCACACACCCTTATTACAGTTGTGCCCTCGCGCAGAGGGTCCGAATAAATATACAGTCCGAATAAAAGAATAATACAGTCCGAAATAAACAGTCCGAATAAATGTACAATTTCCTAATTAATTAACAAATTTAACTAAGAAAGCTATAAACTGGCACACAGGCCAGGGGGGGTTGCCTTGCTTCCGATGAATGATGTATGTTAAGCTGCTTGGCGCGGAAATCCACTGGGATGCCCCAATTAGCCTCTGTTTGCAGTATTTCTCGAAATGCGCGCCGGACTCTGAAAAGTTGTTGATCCTCGGTTTTGCTGTAACAGAGAGCAGGAAAAGGGCATAGCAATGTATTTTCACAAATATATGCATGCCTCGATCCTCGTGCCACCAATCACGCATACCGATGCATGATGGCCGAGGAGTCGAATTGCACAACTCAATATAGGGATGAATACGTATGAATGTTACAACAACACTTAACTCCATCATGGGTAATCCGGAGTGTCGGTGACTTGGGAATTGAGACCCGTTCCGTTACTCGGAGTACAAAACGCGCCTCGTTTCCCGTGCAATATGCATGATATGCATGAAATGCAACTAATATGTGATATAGCATGCACGATGCCATGAAAATGAGATGTCTCGAAATGCGTGCCCACAGGCACGCAGATCGAGGAATGCGGAATGACATGCGAAGTGCAATGATGGGCTTATACCAACATGAGGGAGCCTTAGCCACACTCACATAGGATGCCGGAATGATAAAAATGAGGTGCCTCGAAGTGCGTGCCCACAGGCACGCAAACCGAGGCAATGGCATGACATGTAAATTGGATAAAACCGAAGTGCCTAGAAATTCGTGCACACGGGCACGCAAATCGAGGCGATGATATGGAATGCAAATCGGATAAAACCGAAGTGCCTCGAAATACGTGCCCACAGGCACGCAAACCGAGGCGATGATGAAATGAGTAATCGGATACAACCGAAGTGCCTCGAAATGCGCGCCCACAGGCACGCAAACCGAGGCGATGATGAAATGAGAAATCGGATACAACCGAAGTGCCTCGAAATGCGCGCCCATAGGCACGCAAACCGAGGCGATGATGAAATGAGAAATCGGATACAACCGAAGTGCCTCGAAATGCGCGCCCACAGGCACGCAAACCGAGGTGATGATGCAAGGAGAAAATCGGATACAACCGAAGTGCCTCGAAATGCGCGCCCACAGGCACGCAAACCGAGGCAATGATGCAAGGAGAAAATCAGATACAACCGAAGTGCCTCGAAATGCGCGCCCACAGGCACGCAAACCGAGGCAATGATGAAATGAGAAAATCGGATACAACCGAAGTGCCTCGAAATGCGCGCCCACAGGACGCAAACCGAGGCAATGATGAAATGCAAAGGGATAGCACACGGAATGTCACGATGGGCTTACACCCGCATGGGAGAGCCTCAGCTCACTCACATAGGAGGCCGTTGGATAAAAAAGAAGTGCCTCGAAATGCGTGCACACGGGCACACAAACTGAGGCGGTGATGTACAGGCATGAAAAATGCAGATCGAGCTTACACTAACATGAGAGGACCTCAGCCACACTCACATAAGATGCCGATGAATGAAAACGGAGCGCCTCGAAGTGCGTGCCCACGGGCACGCAAACCGAGGCAATGCACTAAGGCATGGAATGACATGAAAAATGATATGCAAGCATGCAAACCAAATTTCAGCCACTAAATGAAGGGGAAAACAGCCCCGAAATGATGCGAAATGACAATCAATGCATGAAATCATCCCGGAATGCAATTCTAAGTGCCCGAAATAGCCTACGGCTATGCTAAACATGCAAAATTGGCGAATGAAAGAAAAACAGTAGCAAGGCAGTCCTAGAAATGACATTTTCTCAGTACAAAACAAGGCCAAATTATGAGTGTGGATAGGGCAACAATGGCATGCAAAAATACGGTAAAAGAGGGGATTTACAAAGCAAGTGATATCTACAATGCTCAAACCCAAAAAATCAGTTCTACAAAATTATAGAGAGACTAAAAATATGCATTTTTACAGAAGATGAGATCCCCAAATTCAGTGTGTAGATATACAATACATAGCATGCAAAATAAGGGTCAAAAGAGGTTTAAAAAGAGAGGTACCATAAGCAAACATCAAATGGCCTCAGACCCTTAATAAAGAACAAAGAACAGACCAAAAAAAAGACACTCTCTAAGCCTGATGAAGACCTAAAACAGAAGATAGAATGGCCTAAACAATCATGCAATTTTACGGAAAATAAGATGGATACAACATGAAGTACCAAAACAAAAAACCAAATGGCTTAAGGCCCTTAACAAAACACAAAGAAAAGACCAAAATATGACACTTTACAAGCCTGATGGAGACCCAAAACAGAAGCATGGTAAGCTTAAAGAAGCATGCAACATGGGAGTAGAACAAGAATCCAAAGCAAGTGCATGATAGAGGAAGAAAAACAGGTTGAGCCCTTCTTCAATGTTGAAGAGGGGCTCAAAATAAGCACATCTTCAGTTCATGCAATGCTCCAATTCAGATCACAAATGGGCTAAAAATAGCATGCAATTTTACGGTAAAATGGAGGAATTTCAAAGCAAGTGCATGCTAGAGCCACCAAAAATGATTGAGCCCTTCTTCAATGTTGAAGATGGGCTCAAAATAAGCTCACCCACAGTATATAGTATGCTCGAAAACAGACCACTCAAAAGCCAAACAAAGCATGCAATTTCATGGCATAAAGAGTGATATTGAAGCAAGTATATGATGGAGACACCAAACAGGGTTGAGCCCTTCTACAAAGTTGTAGAGGGGCTCAAAATAAGCACAAAATCAGTAGGGGTCAAATCCCAAAACAGTAGGCAAGTAGGGTAGAAATTTGATGGAAAATTATGCTACAAAAATGGATTTAGAGACTTACCCTTGAAGATTCAAGTGTTGCTACCTCTTGGCTTGAATTTGTTGATCCTTGGCCACTGGAAATCACTCCCTTGCTGCTGGAATGGAGGTGGTGATAGTGATGCTTAGGGTTGATGAAGGAATGGACTAGAGACTTGAAAGTTTTTTGGAGTTTTGGCTATGGAAATCAAGGTTTTGGGAGAGGAGCTCTTGAAGCAAAATTTTTGTAACCTAGGCAAAGGGGCTGTCCAGCCCTTTAAATAGGCCAAAAGGGATGTAAAAGGGGAGGGAAATGGAGGCAATCTTTCCCTCCCAAAATATCCCCCGGAAGGGGTGATATTTTGGAAAAAATATCCGGACAGCTGGAATGAGCTGGAAAGCAAGAAGCTGGCTAGCCTGGTGGTTTTCTGCAAGGTGGCCGGTCGGCCACCCCACTTGGTCGGCCAGCCACCCACCATGGCCGGCCGGCCACCCCCAAAAAATGAAGTAAAGATTTGCTGGCCGACCACCATGCAAAGGTGTCCTCCTAAGTGTGTAGAATAAGGGCCCAGGGTCGGAATCCGGCAACTCTGAAGCAGGAGCCACAACATAGAGCTTGAAGGAGAGCCTCAAAAATGAAACTCTCAATTGCTGGCCGACCACCAACTTTTAGGGTCCTCCCAGATGTGTGCAACAAGGTTCCAAGGTCGGGAATTGGCAATACTGAAGCAGGAGCCACAACATAGAGCTTGAAGGAGAGCCTCAAAAATGAAACTCTCAATTTCTGGCCGACCAGTAGTGTGTAGGGTCCTCCCATGTCCCCTGATCACAGATATGTAGCTTTGGTTGGAAGAAAATACCCCCAGGGTGTTCAACATTGGCCCGGAAGTGAGCAAAACGGGCGCCGGAAGAGCGAAACTGGCCATCTGGGATAATTGCTGGTCTCCCACCCCCCAGTGATCTTCCTAGTGTTGAAACGGAGGTACCTGCCAAATTTGAACAAAAACTAATGAGAAATGAACGCTCGGGGCCAAAACCGAGCAATTCGGGATCCCGAAAATGGGCTGCGGGTGCCGGAAGTGGTGTTCAGCAACGAAGTGGGTGTCTGCGACCCCAGTGTCCCTCGAAATGACAAAACAGAGGTTCCTGCCAAAAATCAGAGAAAACCGATGCAAAATGAATGCTCGGGGCCCAAACCGCACGATTCGGGGTCCCGAAAACCGGCTACAGGCACCGAAAGTGGCATACGGCCACGAAGTGGGCGTCAGAGGCCCTAGTGTTCCTCGGAACTATAAAACAGAGGTGCAAGCCAAAAACCAGAGAACTCGGAGATGGTTGGGCGGTCCCGAGCCGAGGCACACGGCCTAACGGTCCCGAAAACCGGGAACCGGGCTCCGAAATGGGCAAAATGGCCTACGGCCACGAAATGTAGCTCACGGCCACCGGGAGGTAGCCTACAGGACCACTCCCTTCCCTCAGGAAAGAAAACAGAGAAAACCGAGTCTGGTTCGCAAACCGAGACAAGGCACGAAAGAGAGTTCGGAAGCCCGGAGGCGGGGCGCGCGGCCGCAACTCTGACACTTCTGAACGAGCACAGTATGCAACATCACCAAGCGCTCAATCGGTGACGTCTGAGTCTTAAGGTCAGTCAAAAATGGGGTGTCTACAGTTGCCCCTCTTTGACAGAAGTCGGAAGTCAAGAAGTGACGAGAGTGAATGTCAAAGCCCAGAGACGACCCATTTTTGACAAGGCCGAAGACTTAGACAATCATACAGGATAAACAGAGATGTGTGCCCGCAGGCAGAGGGGCAAGAATGCAAATGATAGGCACGGAGCCAAGTGATTGTGCAAGTGCAACAAGCTGTAATGAAGCAAGTATTGACAAATAAATGCAACAGTTTTAAGCAAGAATGCAAAGTAAGAACTATATTTCATGCAGTTAGGAATGCGGAGAATTATTCAATTCTCGTCGCGTCTCACACGGAGAAGATACGATACCTGTGCGATTCGTCTGGTCGCACCAGCCTCAAATGAACCGTACATACAATATCGTGCCTGCAAAATAGAGAAATTCAACAAGAACAATATGCTAACAACATATTTTCAATGTGATTCCGATGATTCCAAAAGTTTGACACACACAGTGTCGGTGAACGAATGCAACACAACGCGAGAAAAGATAATGCGCGACAACGCATGTTCTAAACACAGAAGTAACGTACATCAAGAAAACACGTATGACAATGCAAAACATTCATGAGAATGCAAATTATGAGCCAAACAATGACAAACAAGCACAAATCGGGATGCCGGTTTGTCATGAAATGATGAGCAACAACGAACCGAAAAACGCGCATTTCGGCGACGGTAACTCGATCGCGGCCTTTGATTTACTTCCCGGAGAGGTCACAACATGTTTAAAAAGGATACATTCCGATTTTGATGAATAATGATGAGACACATGTCAATAATTGCGATTAAAGTTCCGGTGGAGCAATTCGGCGCCAGAAAGTGCACTTTCCTTCAACTTTTTCGGGTCCCGGGAGCTCCGATTTTCCTCAAAATTTGCAGAGAGGTAGGGGAGGGGGTGGGGAATATGGTCGGCCAGCACACCACCCTAGGAGAGGCCATCGGCCAGGTGGGAAAAAGCAGATGGCCGGCCAGCCAGGTTAGGTGGCCGGCCGGCCACTTGCCCAAAGTAGGGGCATTTTGGTCATTTTCAACATTTCATTTTCAGCATTTCTATATATATGCTTGCCCATTGCCTCCGAAATCACACCCCTAAGTGTGAAATTCTCTCCTCTTGCTCTCTAAGCCATTTTCTCTTCCAGATCTGCATTTTATACACGCCCCTCGGCCTCCCACGCAAGTTGTTTTTGCGAAATCTTTCAGATTTAAGCACTTTGAGTCGATTAAATTTCGACTTCGGGGCTTCTCTTCTCATTTTCACCACTTGAGGTAATTTTGTCTCAATATTTGGAACATTTTCCCGGGGGTTGACTTTTGTTGACTTTTTCCAATTTTGACCCATTTTGCTCGTTTTTGCTCCTCTTTGCAGATTTCTTGCAATGGCGGGTCATTTTCCATTCGGTGGAGGTCCTCCAGGTGCCGGGGATGATTTTGATCCCATGACACTGCCCCCGAGGGTCCGCCCTTTCATTCCCGATCGTTATGCTCCAGCGGTGCATAGGCTTCCGCGAGCCACTTTTCGTCATTTCACCGAATTCAACGATCGAGCACCCGGGGATCTTCTTCTACGAGAGCCGGAGCAGCACCTCTCCTACGATGCAGAGGTATTTCACTTTATTCTCTGTATTTCTCGTGCATTTCATACTCCTGCCATGCTTAGACACACAGTTTAACTTACGACATGATACTTGCATCCTAAGCATGTGACTTAAACACTTGAATTTCATGAACACCTGGCATATTTGAATAATTGTGAACGCACAGTGCACATTAGTTAGAAATTGAACACACAACTCAAACATTGATTCACCGAAGACACAACCCGAAGTTGAAAATGAGCACACAGCACATACTGACTAAGAATAGAACACACAGCCCCAAAACTCAGGTTTTCTGAACACGCAACCCAGCTTTGAAGCGAACACACAGCCCACTGATTGAGAGTAGAACACACAGTCCCAAACTTGAAGCGAACACACAGCCCACTGATTAGAAGTAGAACACACAGTCCCAAACTTGAAGTGAACACACAGCCCACTGTTTGAAAGTAGAACACACAGTCCCAAACTTGAAGCGAGCACACAGCCCACTGATTAGAAGTAGAACACACAGTCCCAAACTTGAAGCGAACGCACAGTCCACTGATTAGAAGGTAGAACACACAGTCCCAAACTTGAAGCGAACACACAGCCCACTGATTAGAAGTAGAACACACAGTCCCAAACTTGAAGCGAACGCACAGTCCACTGATTAGAAGTAGAACACACAGTCCCTAACTTGAAGCGAATGCACAGTCCACTGATTAGAAGCAGAACACACAGTCCCAAACTTGAAGCGAACGCACAATCCACTGATTAGAAGTAGAACACACAGTCCCAAACTTGAAGCGAACGCACAGTCCACTGATTAGAAGTAGAACACACAGTCCCAAACTTGAAGCGAACGCACAGTCCACTGATTAGAAGTAGAACACACAGTCCCAAATACCAAATTCACTGAACACGCAGCCCATTTTCACTCCATTTGCACACAACTCATTTTCACTTCATTTGCACACAACTCATTTTCACTTCATTTGCTGATCTATGCATTTATTTGAAATGCAGGTTCACTCTCGCACAGTGCGAGGATATGGCTCCGTCGCCGCGAGGGAGTGGTATTTTGAGCTTCCAGAAGCTGTCCGGGGATTGGTTGACTTTGCAGGATTCGGGCCATTCTGCAGAGGGTTATCTTATTGCCTCATCAGTAGGACTTTATTGGCTGCTTTGGCGGAGAGATGGTGGGACACCACCAATTCTTTCCATTTTTCTGCCACCGGGGATATGACCATGACCCCGCTGGACTTTGCTGTACTCACCGGCCTAGACATAGGCGGTGGGCCCATTCCCTACGACGAGGATATGGGTCAGTGGGAGGCTGCCTGGATGTACCTATTGGGGGTACACCCGCCTGTAGACAGAGGTTCGGGGAGGGTCCGATACTCCTGGTTTGCTTCCCATTTCCGGCGGCCACAGATGGAGCCTGAGACTCCTGAGGAGGCGGAGCAGTATGCCCGCGGTTTCCTTATGTATCTCTTCGGCACCACCTTGTTTGCTGATAGAGGGAACATGGTAGGATTATATCTCCTGAGCGCTCTGGTAGACCTCTCACAGGTCGGCCAGTATGATTGGGGCGGCGCTGGCCTGGCTACCCTGTACTGTTACATGAGCGCAGTCTCTCGCACACGAGGGGACTTACTCGGCGGCTACTGGAGAGCCTGGGAGGTACATTCTGTCCTCTTGATTTACATTTTTGCTCCTTATTACTTGTTCACTGCACACACGGCGCGCTTTGCATCCTGTATTCACATTCTACACTGCTTTCCTCAGCTATGGGTGTATGTGTATTTTCCCACATTGGCTCCGGAGATGGAGGTGGCAGGGCCTCCGACGACTCCGTATTCATTGATGTTTGAGGGTGAGCATCTACCGAGGCCTCGAGAGACTCTCTTCTCTCTGCGACAGTACTTTGACACTGTTCGGGCGACAGAGGTATTTTAGAACTCTCAGCTCCTTTCATTTTCATCTTTGATCTGTTATATATTCTGATTTCTGATTGATTTATGCACTGGTTGTCCGCAGATCACTTGGCAGCCCTGGGCAGTCTTTGGCGATGATCTCGACAATCAGTTCTCCGGAGGATCGACTAGTTCCCAGTACAGGTTCCTGCTCGAGGGACCAGTCGGCAGGGCTTGGTTCCTGGGGGAACGTTTTCAGCGTCAGATATGGGGGGGCAATTCTCAGGACCCTCCTGCTGTGCCTCCAGACACCATGCGGACTGCTGATAGATTATCCCCTGAGGAGGTCAGTAGTGCTATGCAGGGCAGTGATGCTTTATTACATCTTCTTGATGGGAACTACGCCACCTATCGCCGCATATACCTGATGCCCCCCCTGACGGGAGTACGGGCTCCACCACGGAGGTCCACTGGCGCACCATCTTCGAGTCGCGCCCGTGCTACAGACATCCCTTCTTCTAGCAGGGCTGGCGCATCTAGAGGTAGAGGCAGTTCGATTCCTCCGATCCTTCCGACTCTTGATCACCCTGGATGGCCAGAGATGCCGACTGAGTTGACGAGTTGGCAGTATGGGACTACTTCTCCGATCCCGATCCCGATAGAGCCCCCGATGCCTGGTCATAGATATGTCAGTGATCCTGACTCACCACCGGTATGTTCTACCATTTTTCATTTGTCACACAGACATTTTGGCAGTTGCTTGTTTATTGATGAGTTGAGCTTGTGTCTGCAGCCACCTCGGGAGTACGTAGACCAGATGCTCGGGGTGGTGGCTTCGCTTGAGGGGATGGTCCTGCGTAGAGAGGCACAGATGTCCATCATGGGCTTCCAGGTACCCTTCATCTTTCTTGCATTTATCATATTTTGTTAACATGCCGGCTTTGAGCATTCTGCTGCACTGATAGGCTGTGTAGAACACATCTAGTACACACCCCACTCACACACTGTACTTGCACCTGTTTTTATGTCTGAACTGATGGATTGCACTTTTCATTTTCAGATGCCTCCCGTGTATGCTTCGACACGGGGTGGGCCTCCCGGGCCTTTTCAGAGAGGTCGAGGCGCTAGACCTGCTCGAGGTACAGGGACTCAAGGAGCTGGGCCATCCAGGCCTTACCGAGGAGCTCGAGGAGCAGGGTCGTCTCGCAGACGCAGGGCACCCATTGTCGAGGATGACGAGGAGGAGGTCGCAGATCATGTGTCAGAGGCATCTCCTGGAGAAGGAGGTTCCGGTCTTGGTTCCGGGAGCGGAGATGAGCCTGAGGGAGATCCGGAGGATGACAGCTCCGATCCAGATGGTGATGATGGTGCAGAGGTTATCCCGCAGAAGAGGATGAGAGGGCCTCCACATTCTCGTTCCCGAGGATACTGATGTTATTTCCTGCTTTATTTTACTTTTTGGCTAGTAGTTTGTAGCACTTTACACATTGTTAGGCAGTTTTAATTTTTGTAAAACTTGTACCTTTTATTCTGTTGTAAAACATGATGAATGAAACAGCTTTAGAAAAGATGTTTGTATTAGAAATTCCTAGCGTCGCATCACATCGTTTTGCACAAAATGGAATTGAATTGAAATGTGCCTCATGTATTTACCGGGTCAGGTAATGAACCGACGCAACAAATTAAAACAAATTGACTCACTAAGAAATAACAGAATCTTAGCAAGTTTACAACTCGATAAACAAAGTACAACAATGTTAACAACTCATTAGACCAGTCTTAACAAAATTGTATAACCAAAAAGAGTGACAACTCAAAACACAAAATGCGACAGCTCGACAAAACTTACAACTTGATAAACAAAACAACAACTCGATAAACAAAGATACAACAAAACACTTCAGACGAACGATCTGGATGATGGAATGTATTCGAAACTGATAGAAATGGAGGCCTTCGACATTCCCGATGCATGAAAATACTTCAAACTTCCTTCTGGCGAGCAAAACAGGACCAACGCACGGCCGAAATCATTTTATATCCGGAAAACAAGGAGTGGCCGGCCTACTAGAATAGGTGGCCGGCCGGCCACCCTTCCCTTGACCACCAAAATGTTGACAAGTGTCCCTTGAATAGTGTTTTAGCCTCCTATAAAAGCCCCAGTCTTGGAACTTATTCATTTCATCACATTTCCTCTAAAAAATGGAAGCATTTCTCACCGAAAATCTCACATCTTGGATTTCTTCTTTAGATGGCTCGGAGAAGTTGAATTTCCAGGGTTTCGACTTGAATGCACTATTCACGCTAAGCCAGACTCCACTGCATCTTCCTTTCCTCCATGCCGCGGCAAGGTTCTGGAATCCGGTGACGCATGTCTTTAGCTTTGGCGGGCAAGAGGTATGTCCTACTTTTGAAGATTTTCAAGCCTTAATGGAGTCTGACCGCTCAGAAGAGATCTTGCCTCAGTCTCGTTTTGGCCATGCCCAAGCTTTAGGGCGAATGTGCGGTCTCGACGCGCATAATGCTCGATCTCTGATTGGTAATGGGATGTTGGACATCCCGAGTCTGATTTACCGATTCTCCGATGCCGGCAACCGCAACGACCACCATTGGCAAGGTTTCCGACAGCATGCCCTTTGCTTGTGCATGCTATCTCATTTTCTGTTCGTCTCTGGCTCGGGAGGAGCTAACATCCGTTTGATCGAAGTCGCTCAAGGCTTGAAGGAGGGAAAGAGCTGTATCGCTATGACTTTGGCCGAGACATTGATGGGTCTAGATGCCTTCTACCACCAAGAGACAGCCAGGTTTGCGGGGAGTCCACTACTGCTACAGGTAATGTTTCCCACCCAAGCTCACATGTTTATTTGCTCACATCACTCGGCCCTCGGGCTCATTTTTTTCTCACAAAACCCTTATCTTACTTTTCTCTCATCGTACATCTCTCTATTCTTTATTCTCTCATTTTTCATCCCTCCCCAGATATGGTTGATGGATAAGTTGCAAGTTGTGGACTCTTGCCCTGCTTATTCAGCCCGCGGCTACTTCTTTCGGCAACGCCTAGTTAATGCTCCTGACGAGAGCTGGTGGTTTGAATGGATGTGCAACTTATCAGCAGACCGCATTGCTTGGCGCTGTCCTTGGCTCAATTTCCCGGCGATGAGCTACAGCATGTTCCAGGATACCGGGATCCGTCTGATCGGCTTGACTCACTGTGTATTTTACTTCCCATTCCGCATCCTGCGTCAGTTCGGCCATGATCAGACTTGCCCTCCGGAGGGAATAGAGTATCCGGCTACATTTCCAGTCCGAGGTGCACATCTTGCCCGACATATTACAGCTTGGAGGACCAGAGAGCTCTTGTCTCCCGCCCTTGTTTTCAGTTGCACTTTGTCTGATGAGTGCTGGGATTGGCTCAACGAGGAGGCACAGGTTGGGCCTAAGTTGGCATCAGAAGCTTCAACTAGCTCTGGAAGGGGGCGCAGGGACATCTGACTTGACTATGCCCCAGATTTATTGCTTTATTAGTACTTTCAAGTTTTCGTTATGAGTGTAATAAAAAAAGCAACTTCAATTGTATGCAAGAACAAAATAACTTTGTTTTGAAATCAATGAAATTGAAGGTTGTGGTACTGAAAATTCTCCACTTTTGGTCCAAAAATGGTCTTAGTTGTGAAAAGATTAATTTGAACAAAGTCAACTTTTATTAAAAATTTCCAAAACTATTTTCGATATGGATCAGAACTGGACACGCCTGAGATCTGTCACTGAGATGCACAACCCCGAATCCTAGCAACTGAAAAGTTGCCCCTAGTCTGGATGCTGCCGGAACACTTCACTGCAACGGAAAGTTGCCCCTAGTTTGAATAGCACTGTACCGGAGATCGCAATAAATGCTGATGAATAAAGATGACTAAGATGATCAAAATGGACAAAGTTGATCGGGGAAAAGATTGTGACTGAACTTCAAGATGAAGCTGCCTACGTATCCCAAATGTGGGAATCAAGTCTTACGTAGTTCAGGGTTAGGTTCGCTCGGGTGTTTTCACTCTCCTTTTGCGCTCTAACTTTTGCCAAGGCCGCCCTTTGCGGGTTTTCAACCTTGCGAGCTCAGTTTTTGTAATTTCAAATTTTTTGTGCTCTGAGTTTTGCCTAGGTCGCCCTTTCGGGTTTTCGGCCTAGCGAGCCTCTCAGGGATAATATTTCTTCAACTTGTCCATGTTGATCGGTTGGGAAAACTCCAAGCCATCTAGATCCATCAGAACCACAGCTCCACCTGACCAGATTGACTTGATAATGTAAGGGCCAGTCCAATTGGGTCTGAACTTGCCCCTTGGGTCGTGGATGGGAGCTCGGTTGTCCTTGAGTACCAAATCTCCTTCTTTCAAGTTCCTGGACTTAACCTTCTTGTTAAAAGCCCGAGCAATTCTACGTTGATAACCTTGGACGTGGTACAGTGCTTTCAACCTTCTTTCATCGAAAAGCATGAGTTCCTCAAATCTGTTTTGCTGCCAATCTGCTTCGGCTATCTGGCACTCGGCCAATACTCGTAATGACGGGACTTCAATCTCGATAGGCAGAACGGCCTCCATCCCATAGACCAATGAGTATGGAGTCGCCCCAGTAGAAGTTCTGATCGAAGTCCTGTAGCCCCATAGAGCAAACGGCAGCTTATCTGGCCAGTCCCTGTAGGTTTCCACCATCTTCTGTAATATGCGCTTGATATTCTTGTTGGCGGCCTCAACTGCTCCGTTGGTTTGCGGCCGATAAGTAGACGACTTATGAAAAGCCACATTGTATTTCTCCAACAAGTCAATCACCTCTTTCTTGAAGTGGGAACCATTGTCTGAAACAATCTTATTTGGGACTCCATAGCGACAGATGATGTTGTTTCTGATGAATTTTGCAACGTGCGAAGCTTTCAACACTGCATAAGATTGGGCCTCAATCCACTTTGTGAAATAATTTATCGCTACAAAGATGAACTCATGCCCATTCGATCCCTTCGGCGTGACGGCTCCGATCACATCAATTCCCCAGATTGAAAAAGGCCATGGCGAAGTCATGTTGTACAGCTTCGACGGCGGGATGTTCATGCGATTTGCATGGATCTGACATTTGTGGCATCGCCGAACAAAACCGATACAATCCTCCTCCATGGTGGACCAATAATAACCCTGTCTAAGGATCTTCCGTCCCAACATCACCCCATTCATATGTGCACCACATTCACCCCCGTGGATGGCTTCCATCAGACGCTTGGACTCTTCAGCACCAACACACAGTTTATGCATTCCTAGATGACCCCTTCTATACAATTTACCCCCGCAGATGATGAACTGAACGGCCAACCTCCTTATTGCTCTCTTGTCTTTAGCATTCACCCCTGGCGGGTACGTTTCTGTTTCCAAGAAATTCCAGATGTCATGATACCAAGGGTGTTCGTCCTGAACTTCATCTATGGCTGCAATCGACTCATAGGCAGGTGTAAATTTCTGGTCAATAATGACTGGACGCATTCGGACTCCACGTGGGATGTCTATCATGGATGATAGAGTTGCTAAAGCGTCTGCGAACTTGTTGTTCTCTCTTAGTAGATGAGTAAAGCTTAACTTTTCAAACCGAGGAATCAGCAAATCCAAGGTTTGATGATACATCATCATGTTTTCCTCTTTTACTTTCCAGTCTCCTTTAGCTTGAGACACAACAAGGTTCGAATCCCTAATGACGTCCAGCCGTCTTGCCCCTAATTCTAGGGCCGCTTCCAAACCAGCAATGCACGGTTCGTATTCTGCTTCGTTATTTGAGACTTTGAACCGGAGTTTAAAGGCTAGAGGGATACGGGAATTGTCGGGTGCTATCAGCAACACTCCTATCCCATACCCATGTTGATTTGACGCTCCGTCAAAGTACATTGTCCAAGTTTCTTCGTCGATATGCAGAATTGCTTCATCTGGGAATAGGTACTCAACTGATTCATCCCCCTCAACCAGATGGTCGGCAAGGAACTCTGCTACTGCTCTTCCTTTTACTAACTTGCGCGTCACATATGTGAGATCAAATTCGGAGAGCAACAGCAACCAACGAGCTAGCCTACCCGTAAGCGTTGGTTTCTCGAAAAGATGTTTGATGGGATCGAGACGCGAAACCAGCATTACCGAGTGAGCTAACAGGTAGTGCCGCAGCTTCCTGGTAGCCCATACCAAAGCTAGGCAAGCCTTTTCCAGTGGCGTATACCGGGTCTCATATTCTAGCATCTTCTTGCTCAAATAGTAGATGGCTCTTTCCACCTTATCTTCTGATTCTTGCGCAAGCATGCAGCCCATCGTGGTCTCCGTCACTGACAGATACAAAATCAACGGTTTCCCTGGTTCTGCTGGTGATAAAACGGGTGGGTTCTGTAGATATTCTTTAATCTGTTCAAATGCAGCTTGACATCGGCCGTCCCATTGGAACTTCTTTCCTTTCTTCAGAAGACCAAAAAGTGGTTCACAAGTCAAGGTTAGTTTCGAAATAAACCGTCTTATGAATTGCACTTTACCCAGAAAGCCTCGCACCTCCTTTTCAGTCCACGGTGGTGGCATTTCTAAGATGGCCTTGATTTTGGAAGGGTCGACCTCGATGCCCCTTTGTGTAATCAGAAACCCCAGCATTTTCCCCGCTGTAACACCAAACGTACATTTCTGAGGGTTTAGCCGCAACCAGAATTCCCTGATCCTTTGGAAAAACTTGCGCAAGGCGGTGTAGTGGCCCTCTCTTTCTTTGGACTTGACAATCATGTCGTCCACGTACACCTCAACCTCTTTGTGGATCATATCATGTAGTATTGTGGTCGCGGCCCGTTGATAAGTAGCCCCAGCGTTCTTCAACCCAAACGGCATGACCCGGTAGCAGTATGTTCCCCACGGGGTAGTGAATGCAGTCTTTTCTCTGTCTTCCGGCGCCATCACTATCTGATTGTACCCCGAGAAGCCATCCATGAATGAGAGCAATGCATGCCCTGCAGTGAAGTCCACTAGTTCATCAATGTGTGGCAAGGGAAAGTCGTCCTTCGGGCTAGCTCTGTTCAAATCCCTGAAGTCTACACACACCCGGATCCTGCCATATTTCTTCGGCACCGGAACAATGTTGGCCAACCAAGTCGGATATTCTGATACTAGCAGGAAGCCTGCGTCAATTTGCTTGGTGACCTCTTCCTTAATCTTGAGAGCCCAATCCGGGCGGATCCTTCTGAGCTTCTGTTTGACAGGTCGGGCCTCGGGGTCAAGGGGGATCCGATGCTGTACAATCTCAGGATCGATTCCAGGCATGTCTTCGTAGGACCACGCGAATACATCTTTGAAATCTTTTAATAAAGCGACTAAGCGCTCGCGTTCCTCTGAAGACAACGTGGACCCGATCTGGACCAGCCGCGGGTCCTCCTCAGTACCAATATTCACAAAAATGATTTCATCCATTAATGGCTTAACAAATCTCTCTTGCTCTTGCTCAATTAGACGCTGTAAAACCGGAGGAACTTCATCCTCGTCGTTTTGATCAAAATTTTGAAAGTCTGAATTAATGCAATAAATTAGGGGCACAGAAAAGTACCCGGAAACCACATTCACCTCATTCTCATTAAGGTCATCCAAATCGTCCGATTCATCGGTTACAACAGACTCAAATGAAAAGGAAAAAGACGACCTGGACAGGACTGTGGCATCCGGGTTGACACCCCCAGGAGTACCAGACTCAGACTCAGTCGAGCTGGAATCTGATTCCGACTCACAAGACTCGGTGGAATCAGATTCCGGCTCACTACCTGACCCGGAACTGCTGGATAAGAATCCCTCCTCGTACTGCCAAATGAGAGAGGGTGCGATGGATGCATCCAGGATAGCTGCTGGTTGGCTCGCAGCCGTTTCATCCCCAATCATGGACACCAAGAAGTTATCCCCCAAGCAATCTTGGTCGATCGGAGGATCAGAGAGGAGACATGCCAGTGCTACCCCCATTTCCAATTCCGTGCCCTCAGAGTCCTCTGCCTTATTCTGCTCAGCCTCGGTTGTTGGGTCTGTCTGCTCTGTGGCAACATCATCCCCAGATAGTTGCAGGTCGAAGAAGATTTCGAAACCTGGTACGCGCTTCCTCTCCGCGTTGAACCATGGTTCTGAGAAGCCACAGAATGGAAAGTCTTCCCCCTCCCGGACAAAGCGTCCGTTCAGGGTACCCCAGATGGGCCTGTGCATTAGATCAAAAGGCTTCCCAGCCTGCTTTGCTCTGGCTCTTCCGGCCATTTCCTTTCCTTTCCTCGCCCAGTCTTCTTTGGTGGGCAGATAACCCAGTCCAAAGGTATGTGGATTATGTGGCACTTCGGCCAACGCTGCGGCTCCTTTCCTGCCGCTTCTTCCCAATCACATCCCGGGGATATGTTGTAGCTTGTTCATGAGGTAGACAGATTGAGCACTAACGTACATACCCTCATTCACAGCCATAATGTTTTGCACCACCCAGGCCTCAGCCAATGTAAATCCCGATATGAACATATCTTCCATGCCGTGTTCGATCTCCAGGACTGGCGTAGATACCTCCGGAGGGGGATGGATTGATGAATTCCCAAAAACAATGGCTACCCCCTTTCCATAGGGGTATTTCACCATTTGATGTAGAGTAGATGAGACGGCCTTCACCTGATGCAACCAGGGTTGCCCCAAAAGCATGTTAAAAGATGCAGGGACCTGCAAGACATGAAAATCCACCTCGTGTTGTCCAGGTCCAATCTTGGTCTGGATTTTTACTGTCCCCAGGACATCCCTACTTGTATTGTCGTAGGCTCTGATCACTTGAGTAGTCGGTGTGAAGTCTGCGGGCTTTAACCCGATTGCATACGCCGTTCTGGCCAGGCAGACATTAATAGCGGACCCAGTGTCAACAAGTACCACCGGAATCCATTTGTCCCTGCATTCTACAGAGATGTAGAGGGGTCTGTTATGCTCCACGCCCTCAGGCGGCAGTTCCTTATCCGAAAAGGTCAATGCTGGGGAACCTCCTCCCGGGAAGACCAACCCAACTAATTGTTCTGGCGTAGTTTCGATAGAGAGTTTGGCTTTGTCCATAGCAGAGAGGACAGCCTGTCTGTGCACCCTTGAAGCCATAAGCAGTCCCCAGATGGAGATGTCTGCTTGTATTTTCTTTAGTTGTTTCAACACAGCCTCTTCTTCAACTTGCTTCTCCCTCTGTTTCTCCGCTTCTTTATCTTTCCCTGATGCCTCGGGTTGATCAAGGTGTGGGGGTTTGAAATACCGCCCACTTCTAGTCATATGGTCTACCTCCTCGAGGTACCAGGTGCTGTCTAGTTGGCCACCTGCCCAGTCTTCATCTATGTGGGCGAGATATAAGTCGTCATCCTCCCACCACATTCCATTAGCATCTAACAGGCACCTGTCTGGTTCTGGTTTGTTTGTGCTCTCGGCGTTTTCCTCCCTCATGCTCACAGCATGTTCAGTTTTCGTGCCCACAGCATTCTCAATTTCCTCATGGTTCTTCGCTTTTCGGGCTCTCTCAGAAACCCATCTCTTTTCTTGTTCCTCCAGTGTCAATTGTTCGGTTTTCAAAATGTCTTGGTCCCGAGCGGAATTCTTCGTACCGGCGCTCTCCGGCAATTTACTCTGACCTTCGGCCCTTCCGGCCACAAATGGTACAATGTCAGGCTGATCATCCAACCACCCGACGACTTCCGCTGACTCCTCGTAATCGAACCAGTTAATTGATGCATCACCCGATTCCTGATTGTTGAAAAATTGAAGGTTGGCGAAGCCCTCTTCCGCCGCAGTCAAATCATCCCCCGCTGATTCAAGTTTATCCCCCCGGATCATACACAACTCAGCCTTCTCTGGCAACCCCATACTCAGCTTAGGTTGGCTCATTGACAAGATATATCCACTCGGATCATAGGCTCTACCAGCTAAATTCTCAGATTGCTCCACCCCAGACTCAACAGTTTTGTTCTCCTCGGAAGCCTGCCCCGTTCTATTCTCGGTGGTCACCACCTTTGGCTCAGGTTGGGTTGTGGAGGTGTCCACCATGCACAAGTCCGTGCTATCAGGGAGGATCACCTCCGGCTTGGGTAGGTGGGAGGGAGTAATGTAGATACTAGGGTTGTAAGATACGCCCCCAGTTTGGATAAGATTGATTCTTTTGGGTGGATCTTGGTTGTGTGTTGGGAGTGGGTTGGTTGTAACATTGGGTCGCTCGGGAGGTAGAATGATGTTTTTGTCAATGAGATCTTGAACCTCATGACGCAGCCTGTAACACTGGTCGGTGTCGTGACCATGCTGCTGGTGGTATTTGCAATATTTGGCTGGGTTATGGGAAGGGGGGAGTGGATTTGGTGGGGGCCTCGGTTCCAAGGGTTTCAGATGCCCTTTTCTGACTAGAACCCCGAGGACTTTGGATAAAGGCATATGTAGTGGAGAGAAGGTTCGTTGACCCCTGGGTTGGTACCTTGAAGCTGGGTTACTGCTCCCAGAGGCATCAGAAAAAGGTGTGGCCGCTGCGGACCTTGGTTGGGGAGGGGGATTGGTGGTGACCATTCCGACCTCTGAAGTTCTTGTATTGGCAGAGCCACTCGGGCCTGCATTGGTATTCCGATTAAATGTTCTTCGGGGCTGATCCCGGTCTTGGTCAAACAGACCTTGCTTCATCGCATCCTCTATTTGCATCCCCATATCATGTAGATCTGCGAAAGTGGGGAAAGGGACTACGATCATCTTCTTCATTAACGCCGGCTGGAGATTGCGCACAATCATCCGGATCTGATCTCTGTCTGTTGGCCTTAAGGTCATCATCGATGCCTTCGCCCTCCACCGGGTTACAAAGTCAGAAAAAGATTCTTTGGGCTCCTGCCTTGTTGTCTCGAGATCACGAGTGGTAATCTCGATCTGTGTGTTATATGAATATTGTGCAACAAAGGCCTCGGCCATCTCATCCCAGTTTGTCTTCACATCATCCTCCAGCTTTGCATACCAAGTGGATGCCACACCCGATAAAGTTCGACCGAACAAGGAAAGCTTTTGCGGTCGGGTTAGGCCCATTGGTCTTAAGATGTCTGAAAATAGCCGGAGGTGGACCATGGGGTCCCCAGATCCATCAAAGCGATCGATCTGGGGCATCTTAAATCTGTCCGGCAATGTCACGGCCACATCAGTATAAACGTCTTCAATGTCTGGGATGGCCTTCACCCCCTGTGATTTCTTGAAGAGTTTTTCCAACTTGTTCAATTTCAGAGCTGTCTGGTCTACCTCGAACTCAAATGGAGCGTCCGGGTAGTTAGGTGTAATGTTTTTGGATAGTTGTGGTAGAAGCGGGGGCGGAGCTAGCCTCGTTGGAAAACCCGTGTCCTCTTGGGTGTTTTGTGGGTTTGGCAGGGCGTTCTGTGGGTTTGGGAGGGTATTTTGGGTGTTCTGGGGATTCGGAGGAGCATTCTGCCCAGTAGATATTGGCTCAGGTAATGGGGCCCCGGGTGGAGGAGGAACCTGATGTGCCCCTAATGGAGGAGGGACCTGGTGTGAAGCAGATGCAGCGTTCTGCTGTTGTAATCTGGTGATCAACTCAGACTGTTGGGCCATGACAGCGGCCTGCTGTTTGGAAAATTCCGCCTGGCGGATGGCATCATCTTGCATTTGTTTCATGCTTTCACTCATCTGGCGCATCATCGCCTCCATTGCTGTGTTCTGTTGTTCCATCGGAATAACCGGCGAGTGTTTCTCTGTAGTAGAAATAGGAATCTCAACCCGACTGTCTGACACTAGAGTAGACTGCTGTTCCGGTGATCCGTGCTCTGACACACTGTGCCTTCTCGGCCTTCTTCTGGCGACTGGGGGTAAAGAGTGGAACACTGGATGTCCGTCAACTAGATCCTCGGATCGGTTGAGTCGGCGACCTCGTGTCCAAATTGCTTGGGGAGTATCGACTGGCTCTGAAGCAATCGTGCCACAAACTGCCCCCTAGCAAAAAGATAAATAAAGCAAAAAAGAAATAAATAACCAGAAATAAAACGGGCAGCATAACGGCTTAAATTGAATACACCACACACGGTCGGGTATACAACAACACACAGTTGGTAAGCTGGCTATACACTGTCCTCAAATACTGGTCAATATCCCTGTATCACTGTTCCCCAAAACTGAATCGGATATCCGCAGAGACGACTGATTCTTAAATAACTGACTGATGCCCGCAGGCGTAACGTGCCAACTCAAAACTGATGCCCGCAGGCCTGATGCCCAAACTCATACTGATACATGCATTCCCTGTAGAGACGCACTCTAGCAAGCACATAGCAGATAAACGAGAGCCAAAACACCCCTATGTTGGGGTAGGGTTTCCCTGTCCTATTTCGTCAGGAACTAGGGGTTTCACTACGCACGCAGCGGCTTCAAACAACCTATAAACGGGTAAGCAACCTGTCCTAGTTTGGATTGGTCACTATGGATCCGAATATGCACTAGGTTGAATGGTCAAAAAGGGTGCCCCGGTAAAACCGGGGTTTGTGTTCCCATACTGGCAGAGCCCGTAACCGATCAGCCTTATGGACATGCCTTGACAAGACAAGCCTCCGGCAAACCGCTCAGGAATAGCAGATGGCAAACACAGTGTCCTAGGCGCACCAATGCAAATGCAATGCAAAGAAACACACAAATGTAGTCAAAAGCAGATATCATGAGTTCGAGTCAAGTTCTCTAACTCCCCAGCAGAGTCGCCAGAAACTGTAACAACGCCCGCGGGGGACCTCGCTACAGTTCGGACTCGATTTTGTTGCGGTTCTCAATCTTGAACCAAAGAGTCCAAATCCGGCAAATCGTTTTGAAGGAAAATAGATTTTTTAAAAGAAGTGCCAAACATGGACTGCTTTGCCAGATAACAGAGTCGCCACCTAAATATTTTAAAATGGGAAATTTAGGAAACCCTGACTCGGTGCCAAAAGGCCACGTGTCCGTCATCACCAAAGCTGGCTCGGGAACTTGGGTACGATTAGGGAAGGTCACATCGTGAGCACCCCCTCTCGCCCGGTCAAAGACCGGCCTCTACTAACCATGATATCTGTTTTTGAAAACTTTGTGAGTTCTTATTCCGGTTATTAGCCTAGATTACTATGTGATGCTCGCAGCAAACAAGTATAGACTGGGCCGTCTGAATTGGAACAAAACATTTCGTGTTTGTTTGTTTGAAAATTGTGTGAAGGTGCTACCCGCAGGTAGGCTAAAATGCGGATTTGCCACCTTCGGGTGGGCTTAGAAAACAGTGATGTTGCCACTATCTAGTGGGCTTAAAACAAACAGTCAACGCATTGTCCCAATTCAAATAACTCAACCTCCACCCACAGGCATTCAAGGCAGTTATATCATATAAGCACATAGCCTCATGGCAAGCATGCTATTCATGGCAACACTCATACGCATGCAAGGATGCTAAAGCATAAAACTTACCGAGTACTCCAAGCCAAAACAGAAGCTGATTAGAAATCATGCATGATCCTAAGTATACAGAATTGCCTAATGCAACACATGCAAAAATGCAACTATAGCAGGCTCGGCTATTCTAAACATGGCATATGAAATGCTACAACTAACAAGTATTCAACTTTGGAATTGAAATACAATGCAGTTTGTATGATGTGCCCAGCCCGATGCATGTAAAACAGATGAATGAATGCAAACATGCTATCATACTGTATGCTAATTGAAATATGCCCTATATCTAACCATCGTAAGCGGGTAAATAAAAGGGAGAAAGAAATGGGGGTTGGAAGACATACATCACACTCACACACCCTTATTACAGTTGTGCCCTCGCGCAGGGGGTCCGAATAAATATACAATCCGAATAAAAGAATAATACAGTCTGAAATAAACAGTCCGAATAAATGTACAATTTCCTAATTAATTAACAAATTTAACTAAGAAAGTTGTAAACTGGCACACAGGCCAGGGGGGGTTGCCTTGCTTCCGATGAATGATGTATGTTAGGCTGCTTGGCGCGGAAATCCACTAGGATGCCCCAATTAGCCTCTGTTTGCAGTATTTCTCGAAATGCGCGCCGGACTCCGAAAAGTTGTTGATCCTCGGTTTCGCTGTAACAGAGAGCAGGAAAAGGGCATAGCAATGTATTTTCACAAATATATGCATGCCTCGATCCTCGTGCCACCAATCACGCATACCGATGCATGATGGCCGAGGAGTCGAATTGCACAACTCAATATAGGGATGAATACGTATGAATGTTACAACAACACTTAACTCCATCATGGGTAATCCGGAGTGTCGGTGACTTGGGAATTGAGACCCGTTCCGTTACTCGGAGTACAAAACGCGCCTCGTTTCCCGTGCAATATGCATGATATGCATGAAATGCAACTAATATGTGATATAGCATGCACGATGCCATGAAAATGAGATGTCTCGAAATGCGTGCCCACAGGCACGCAGATCGAGGAATGCGGAATGACATGCGAAGTGCAATGATGGGCTTATATCAACATGAGGGAGCCTCAGCCACACTCACATAGGATGCCGGAATGATAAAAATGAGGTGCCTCGAAGTGCGTGCCCACAGGCACGCAAACCGAGGCAATGGCATGACATGTAAATTGGATAAAACTGAAGTGCCTAGAAATTCGTGCACACGGGCACGCAAATCGAGGCGATGATATGGAATGCAAATCGGATAAAACCAAAGTGCCTCGAAATACGTGCCCACAGGCACGCAAACCGAGGCGATGATGAAATGAGAAATCGGATACAACCGAAGTGCCTCGAAATGCGCGCCCACAGGCACGCAAACCGAGGCGATGATGAAATGAGAAATCAGATACAACCGAAGTGCCTCGAAATGCGCGCCCACAGGCACGCAAACCGAGGCGATGATGCAAGGAGAAAATCAGATACAACCGAAGTGCCTCGAAATGCGCGCCCACAGGCACGCAAACCGAGGCAATGATGAAATGAGAAAATCGGATACAACCGAAGTGCCTCGAAATGCGCGCCCACAGACACGCAAACCGAGGCAATGATGAAATGCAAAGGGATAGCACACGGAATGTCACGATGGGCTTACACCCGCATGGGAGAGCCTCAGCTCACTCACATAGGAGGCCGTCGGATAAAAAAGAAGTGCCTTGAAATGCGTGCACACGGGCACGCAAACCGAGGCGGTGATGTACAGGCATGAAAAATGCAGATCGAGCTTACACTAACATGAGAGGACCTCAGCCACACTCACATAAGATGCCGATGAATGAAAACGGAGCGCCTCGAAGTGCGTGCCCGAGGCAATGCACTAAGGCATGGAATGACATGAAAAATGATATGCAAGCATGCAAACCAAATTTCAGCCACTAAATGAAGGGGAAAACAGCCCCGAAATGATGCGAAATGACAATCAATGCATGAAATCATCCCGGAATGCAATTCTAAGTGCCCGAAATAGCCTACGGCTATGCTAAACATGCAAAATTGGCGAATGAAAGAAAAACAGTAGCAAGGCAGTCCTAGAAATGACATTTTCTCAGTACAAAACAAGGCCAAATTATGAGTGTGGATAGGGCAACAATGGCATGCAAAAATACGGTAAAAGAGGGGATTTACAAAGCAAGTGATATCTACAATGCTCAAACCCAAAAAATCAGTTCTAAAACATTAGAGAGAGACTAAAAATATGCATTTTTACAGAAGATGAGATCCCCAAATTCAGTGTGTAGATATACAATACATAGCATGCAAAATAAGGGTCAAAAGAGGTTTAAAAAGAGAGGTACCATAAGCAAACATCAAATGGCCTCAGACCCTTAATAAAGAACAAAGAACAGACCAAAAAAAGACACTCTCTAAGCCTGATGAAGACCTAAAAAATAAGATAGAATGGCCTAAACAATCATGCAATTTTACGGAAAATAAGATGGATACAACATGAAGTACCAAAACAAAACACCAAATGGCTTAAGGCCCTTAACAAAACACAAAGAAAAGACCAAAATATGACACTTTACAAGCCTGATGGAGACCCAAAACAGAAGCATGGTAAGCTTAAAGAAGCATGCAACATGGGAGTAGAACAAGAATCCAAAGCAAGTGCATGATAGAGGAAGAAAAACAGGTTGAGCCCTTCTTCAATGTTGAAGAGGGGCTCAAAATAAGCACATCTTCAGTTCATGAAATGCTCCAATTCAGATCACAAATGGGATAAAAATAGCATGCAATTTTACGGTAAAATGGAGGAATTTCAAAGCAAGTGCATGCTAGAGCCACCAAACATGGTTGAGCCCTTCTTCAATGTTGAATAGGGGCTCAAAATAAGCTCACCCACAGTATATAGTATGCTCAAAAACAGACCACTCAAAAGCCAAACAAAGCATGCAATTTCATGGCATAAAGAGTGATATTGAAGCAAGTATATGATGGAGACACCAAACAGGGTTGAGCCCTTCTACAAAGTTGTAGAGGGGCTCAAAATAAGCACAAAATAAGTAGGGGTCAAAGCCCAAAACAGTAGGCAAGTAGGGTAGAAATTTGATGGAAAATTATGCTACAAAAATGGATTTAGAGACTTACCCTTGAAGATTCAAGTGTTGCTACCTCTTGGCTTGAATTTTTTGATCCTTGGCCACTGGAAATCACTCCCTTGCTGCTGGAATGGAGGTGGTGATAGTGATGCTTAGGGTTGATGAAGGAATGGACTAGAGACTTGAAAGTTTTTTGGAGTTTTGGCTATGGAAATCAAGGTTTTGGGAGAGGAGCTCTTGAAGCAAAATTTTTGTAACCTAGGCAAAGGGGCTGTCCAGCCCTTTAAATAGGCCAAAAGGGATGTAAAAGGGGAGGGAAATGAAGGCAATCTTTCCCTCCCAAAATATCCCCCGGAAGGGGTGATATTTTGGAAAAAATATCCGGACAGCTGGAATGAGCTGGAAAGCAAGAAGCTGGCCGGCCAGGTGGTTTTTTGCAAGGTGGCCGGCCGGCCACCCCACTTGGTCGGCCAGCCACCCACCATGGCCGGCCGGCCACCCCCAAAAAATGAAGTAAAGATTTGCTGGCCGACCACCATGCAAAAGTGTCCTCCTAAGTGTGTAGAATAAGGGCCCAGGGTCGGAATCCGGCAACTCTGAAGCAGGAGCCACAACATAGAGCTTGAAGGAGAGCCTCAAAAATGAAACTCTCAATTGCTGGCCGACCACCAACTTTTAGGGTCCTCCTAGATGTGTGCAACAAGGTTCCAAGGTCGGGAATTGGCAATACTGAAGCAGGAGCCACAACATAGAGCTTGAAGGAGAGCCTCAAAAATGAAACTCTCAATTTCTGGCCGACCAGTAGTGTGTAGGGTCCTCCCATGTCCCCTGATCACAGATATGTAGCTTTGGTTGGAAGAAAATACCCCCAGGGTGTTCAACATTGGCCCGGAAGTGAGCAAAACGGGCGCCGGAAGAGCGAAAATGGCCATCTGGGATAATTGTTGGTCTCCCACCCGCCAGTGATCTTCCTGGTGTTGAAACAGAGGTACCTGCCAAATTTGAACAAAAACTAATGAGAAATGAACGCTCGGGGCCAAAACCGAGCAATTCGGGATCTCGAAAATGGGCTGCGGGTGCCGGAAGTGGTGTTCAGCAGCGAAGTGGGTGTCTGCGACCCCAGTGTCCCTCGAAATGACAAAACAGAGGTTCCTGCCAAAAATCAGAGAAAACCGATGCAAAATGAATGCTCGGGGCCCAAACCGCACGATTCGGGGTCCCGAAAACCGGCTACAGGCACCGAAAGTGGCATACGGCCACGAAGTGGGCGTCAGAGGCCCCAGTGTTCCTCGGAACTATAAAACAGAGGTGCAAGCCAAAAACCAGAGAACTCGGAGATGGTTGGGCGGTCCCGAGCCGAGGCACACGGCCTGACGGTCCCGAAAACCGGGAACCGGGCTCCGAAATGGGCAAAATGGCCTACGGCCACGAAATGTAGCTCACGGCCACCGGGAGGTAGCCTACAGGACCACTCCCTTCCCTCAGGAAAGAAAACAGAGAAAACCGAGTCTGGTTCGCAAACCGAGACAAGGCACGAAAGAGAGTTCGGAAGCCCGGAGGCGGGGCGCGCGGCCGCGACTCTGACACTTCTGAACGAGCACAGTATGCAACATCACCAAGCGCTCAATCGGTGACGTCTGAGTCTTAAGGTCAGTCAAAGATGGGGTGTCTACACTAATAAGAGACTTAATACAAGAAAAATATATGCTAGGAAATGCAAGATTACAACATAATTACTATGAAACTAAAACAAGAAAATAAATATAAGATAAAACATGCAATATTACAACAAAACTAACATGAACCTAAAAAAAAAGAAGCAAATTTGAGGTAAAACATGCAAGATTACAACAAAACTAATAAGAGACTTAATACAAGAAAAATATAAGTTAGAAAATGCAAGATTACAACACAATTACTATGAAATTAAAACAAAGCAAATATAAGATAGAACATGCAAGATTACAACATGAACTTAAAACAAGAAAGCAACTATGAGGTAGAACATGCAAGATTACAAGAAAACTAATATGAAATTAAAGCAAGTGAATAAATACAAATAAATAAATAAATAACTATGAGCTAAATAAACCACTTAGATTACAACAACACACTATGAAATATAAAGTAAGAAAATAAATATAAGATAAACAAACCACTTGGATTATAACAAAACACAGTGAAATAAGAAGTAAGAAAATAAATATGAGATAGAAAATGTAAGAAAATGAAAGAATAGAAATTCACCTTTCAAAGAAAGATTGAACTTCTTGATTTCCAAACTTCTTCTTGATCACCCTCAAGTTGTGGAGTATGTTGTTGAAATCTCAGCAAGAAAGTTCAAGTTTTAGCTTTGGTGAAGTTTTGGGTGGTAACAAAATAAACTCTTTATTTGATCAAAGTTTAGAACTCTCTCTAAAAATATTTTCACTCAATTGGAATAAAATAAACTCTTTCTTTGATCAAAGTTTAGACCTCTCTTTCATCAAAAAATTTCATCACCTCTCATAGTTTTAATAGTCTTCTATATATAGGCCAAAAACCAAGACCCTTTCATGTTTTGAAGGGCCAATTTTGAAGAGCCAAAACCTATTCATGTTTTGAAAGGCTAATTGTGAATAGTCAAAACCCATCCATTTATTTGAAAGGCTAATTGTGAATAGTCAAAATCCATTTATTTGTTTGAAAGGCCAATTGTGAATAGTCAAAATCCATTTAGTTTTTTAAAAGACCTATTGTTTTAAATTGCTAAATTTTCTAGACAAGAAAAAAAAATGCAAAAAATGATTTTTGAATAGGTCTCAACTAATTTGGCCAAAACGGGTGTAAAATTGAGATTGAAGCTTAAATCTGATTTTTTTTGCTGAGAAATTCATAAAATAGCATATTATAATTTTCATCATTGGGTGTTCAAAAGAAAGCGCCAAGTCTTAGGGCTGATCAAAATAGGGTGTCTACAGACACTTAATTCCATATTGTTGAGTATTTTTGTTTATTTAGTGTCTATTCCTATGTTAATCTTTGCTTGATTTGTAGAATTCAAAAGATGGACAAGAGTTGGATGATGATAAAAGATTGCTTGAAAAGTAAAGATTATCAACAAGGTGTTAAGTCATTTATTGACTTTGCTACGAAGGATTTAGGCTCACATGATGACATTCGTTGTCCGTGTGTCGATTGCTTGAATGGCACAAAACATAGTCGACAAGTTCTGTGGCTGCACTTGATTCGCAGAGGAATCGCGTGTTCTTATAGAACTTGGGTACACCACGGGGAACATGTTCCATTGTGTCATGATCAGCCTAGTGTGTCAAACGATAATGGTGAAAGAGATGGAGCTGCAAATTTTGACAATGACAATAATTTGGGCAAGTTGCCTATTATGTTGAAAGAGATTTATATGAGTGCCCTCATGGATGATCATATCAACGAAGAACCTAATAGCTCTGAGAGAGAAAATTTATTGAAGTTCATTAGGTTGTTTGATGATGCTCGACGTGAAGTTTACCCGGAGTGTGAAAAATTCTCCGTGTTGTCTTTTGTTATTAAGATGCTTCATATTAAGGTGTACAATAAATGGAGCAACAAATCTTTCGATATGGTTATGAAAATTTTCAAAGACATTCGCCCAAAGTGTGATGAAACTGTTCCATGGATCCTTTATGAAACAAAAAAGTTCTTACAATGTTTGGCACACTATTTAGAAGTTGAAGGCCTTACACTTGTTGTCCTTTATTGACCAGGGAAAAGTAGGTCAACTTGTGTACGCAAACCTACACTCGGAAAAGGGGAGAAACTATATGTTTATGTCAATCGCATGTTGAATGCACTCACTGAAGGGAATGCCACCCCTGCAACAAATGAGTTGGGATTGCAGATAGGGCGGTTATGCCCTCTAAAGGGAGAGAAGTCATGGAAGAAAATTGATCAGAGTATCAAAGATGCTGTTGTACAAGTTGTGCTAGTAATTTCTAACCTTAAACTAAATATCTTCATTACATAAATTTGCAATTGTTGCATTTAATTTGTGTAATACTTCACACACTTATGCTTGCAGGACAAGTTTGAAATTGGTGAGGATTTTCATATTGATGAACAAGCTCAAGAGATCGTGGATACAAAGGCGTATCTCTTGTACAAGGATTGGAGGTACAACCTAAAGCAACATTTCGAAAAACTTCAAGAAGAAGGTGTTGATGACCCATATAGTCCTTCGCCTATAGGAGTTTGCTTGGACGATTGGAAACATATGATTAATGTGGCTTAGAAGGATGAGTCTCATTTGGTAACAAACAAACATAAATGACTCTATTGCTTTAGTTGTGTATTATGCATTGATATGTACTAATTCTTGAATAATTCATTTTTTTTAAAAACGCTCAAAAGCTGGGAAAGCAAATAGGAGTTTGCTACCATACAACCATATAAGTGGATCTCGATCATTTCCAATAGCAATGTCAAACATAGTGAACTAGATGCATTTGAAAAATATTTCTCATCGCTTATATGTGTAATAAAAAATCATGGTTACTACTATGACGAATTAATTTTGTTATTTGAAAGTAATAGGTAGATGAAAATGGAGAGTTGAATTTTTCAGAATTTTATTCGAAATCACACAAATCGAAGAATGCAAACGAATGGATTCATCCCAAATGTGGTGAGCTACATGTAAGGATCAAACTCTTTTTCCAATTGTATTTAATATTAATTAGTATTTTAGCACAAAATTGCATGTCATTCTTTGTGCCTTTGTTAAATAGTCTACTTTTTTTTGTAATGATAGGATGCGATGGTGAATCTACAAGCTTCAGCCACGGATGAGGGGACGTCATTGACGCATGAGGAACTCTCATGGCAAGTGCTTGGACATTGAAAGAATTATTTGCGTGGATTTGGGATTGGCCCACGACCCTATTCGCCATCTTATAGTGCGGCATGATCTCGTGACAAACAAATGGAGGCAATGAGATTTGAGATGGAGGTTCTTCATGAAGATTTGATGAAAGAGAAAGAAGAGCACCAGAAAGATTGTGAAGAGATGATGAGGGAGAGAGAGAAGCTGCCGAAAGAAGTAGAAGAAGGAAAAAAAAAAAAGCAAGGGATGCGTAACAAGAACAACTTAATCATCTGAACAACGTGGTTTTACGAATCACAACTCTATTGGAGGGTTTAGACGGTCATCGCCGTATTTGGTAAGAAGAATTTTATTCATATGATACTAACACTTCTACAAAATACTTCACATATTGACATTACTGTTTTGGACCATTTGGAATTGTTTTGACATTATAGAAATAAGAGGAGAAAAGAAAGAACACATTAATTCGTTAACAAATTAATTAATTTTGTAAAAAAAGAAGAGGAGCGGCGAGAATATGTAATGATGCAAATTTCCCATGTTATAGAAACAATGGAATTTCATTAAAAATATATATATATATATATAGGACCTTGACAAAAGGGCGTTCCAGGGGAAAAAATTCAAAACAGCCCTCGAACCATCATGTGGCTCTCATGGACAGCTTTCCCATGGCAAATAAGACCTGTGACAACAGACAAAATGTAATTTGAACTCGTAAGTTGGTAGTTAGAGCCAAAAATGCTTTAAATTTAGTCGAAAAATGGCGCTTCGTAGTTGAAAATTCAAAATAGCCCCTGAACCAGCATGTGGCTGTCACGGAAAGCTTCTCCTTGACAAATAGGATTTGTGACAACTAACGGTATGTAATTCGGACGCGTAGGTTGGGAGTTAGAGCCGAATACGCCTTACACTTAGTCAAAAAAAGGCATTCTGGGGGTAAAAGTTCAAAACAGCCCCAAACTATCATGTAGCTCTCACAGATACCTTCTCCATGACAATTAGGACATGTGACAATTGACGAAATGTAATTCGGACCGGTAGGTTGGGAGTTAGAGCAAAAAACGCCTTAAACATAGTCGAAAAATGGCGTCTGGAAGCGAAAATTTAAAACAGCCCCCGAACCACCATCTCTCACGGACAACTTCCCCATGAAAACTAGGACCTGTGACAACTAACAGAATATAATTTGGACCGGTAGGTTGGGAGTTAGAGCCGAAAATGCCTTAAACTTAGTCGAAAAAGGGCGTTCCGGGGGCAAAAATTCAAATCAGCCCTCGAACCACCGTATAGCTCTCACGGAAAGCTTTCCCATGACAATTACGACTTGTGACAATAGATAGCTAGTTAGTTGATTCATTCGGACCCTCCGTCGAGAGGGCACAACTGTTGTAATAAGTGTGTATGTGTGTGTGTGTGTGATGCATGTCTTCCAACTCCCATTTCTTTCTCCCTTTTACTTAACCGTTTTCGATTGTTAGTTTTAGGGCATATTTCAACTAGCATCCTTATGCTCGCATGTTTGCATCATTCATTTGTCTTGCATGTACCGGGCTCGGCGCATCATACAAGCTGCATTGTATTTCAATTCCTATTTGAATACATGTTATCAAGTGTTGCATTCATATGCCATTCTAGATAGCCGAGCCTATTTTAGTTGCATTTTGCATGTGTTGCATTAGGCATTGTTGACATAGCTAGGATCATGCATGATTACTAACTAGCTCCTTTTTTGGCTCGGAGTACACTGTGAGTGTTTATGCTTTAGCATCCTTACATGTGTGTAAGTGACTGCCATGATAGCATGCTTGCCATGAGGCTATTTGCTTAAGTGTTAACTGCTTGAATGCCTGTAGATGAAGGCTTGATTGCCTGTATTGGAACAACTCGATGATTGCGAGTTTTAAGTCCACTTGAAGTGGCAAATCACCATATTTTCTAAAGCCCACTTGAGGATGGCAAATCCACGTCTTAGACAAACAAACATGAGATGTTTTGTTCCAACTTAGACAGTTTAGTCTATACTTGTATGCTGTGCGCATCACGTAGTAATGATAGATTAATAAACTTATGAAAATAACATCCACATGTTCTAATAATTGCCTTTGTATATTTATAGGATGAAGAAATTACAAAATAGATTGTTTGTGCAGTTAGTTAGAACAAATATTACATGATATATATATATATATATATATGTGTGTGTTTTTATTTTCAAGAAGACATTTCTAGATTGTTCTATCTTAAAATCATGTTACAACCTTTTCCTTATGGCTGACTGAATTAATATTTTGTAACCAATTCTAATATATTTTTTTATATTTTTTTTTTTTAGATGGCTTTGTTGCGTGGACTTGTGTATAATCCATTTTGGCGTATTGAGAAGAAATTTTACTTTTGTATAGAGCTAATACTTTTTGTCATTCTCAGCTTTAGTGTAGTTCAGTATTACAGATACAGAAAACTTTTGGCAACCAATTGATAATTACTGGCGTGGTACGTAGATGACTTTCTGTCGTGGTATATATATGACCAGTTGTCGTCATACATATATGACCATTTGTCATCGTACATATATATGACCTTTTGTCGTGGTATATATATGACCGTTTGTCATGATCTATAGAAAAACTTTTGTCGTTGTACATACATCACCTTTTGTCATGGTACAGATTACGATGATAATTTGTACCATGCCAAATGGTCATTTCGTATGGTAGTAAATGTATTTTTTGTATACGGAGAGCTTTGATTTTTGTATGATTCTATATTTTATATGGAATTATTATTTTAGTTTGGACAATAGTTGGTTTGCATGAACTTCAAGATTTAAAGTCATTTATTTTTTGTATATAGATGCAAATTGTGAAATGATTGATAGTATAAATGTATCATTTTATTTATATACGTATTACAGTTTGCGTGGAATATAGACAGGTTGGGGAGAAATTATAATTTTGCGATAAAACACAGTATTATGTTTTTGGCGACTAAACAATTAGTAGCTAAAAAAAATTTGGAAAATAGTTTGGGCAACTAAAAGTTTTGTAGCAAAAAAAAAAAAAAAATAAATAAACATTTGGCGACTAAAGGTTTTGTAGCCAAAAGAAAAGCAAAGATTTGGCGACCTAAAAGTTTTGTAGCTAAAAGAAATTCAAATATTTGGCAACTAAAATATTTTGTAGCTAAAAACAAAAGC
The DNA here is from genome assembly GCA_022316695.1 of Camellia oleifera. NCBI lineage: Eukaryota > Viridiplantae > Streptophyta > Magnoliopsida > Ericales > Theaceae > Camellia > Camellia oleifera. The sequence continues at coordinate 31,537,407 of CM039308.1, forward strand.
TGAAGAATAAAAACACTTTTACAAACTAAAAAGTTAGTTGCGAAAAATATGTGATTTTAGGCGACCAAACGTTTAGTAGCCAAAACAAAAACTATTTGCCAACTAAAATTTTGGTAGCCAAAATCATAACACTTTAGGTTACTAAACCTTTAGTAGCAAAAAAAAAAAAATGATTTTAGGCGACTAAAATGTTAGTAGCCAAAACACAAGTAATTATTTTAGACGACTAAATTTTTTTTTTGCGACTAAATGTTTAGTCATTAACAATAACTGAAGCTTTTGGCGACAAAAAAATTGGTCGCCGAAAATGTACTATTTAATTTTATTTCTAACCTTTTGGGGACTAAATATTTAGTCGGCAATTTAATACATTTGGTTTTAGTTGCAAATTATCTTTCCCGACAATTCTTCCGCGACTAATGCTGCGACCAAATAATTTAGTTGCTAAAAGGCTTTAACGACTAAAAATTGACTTTTGGCGACTAAAATTTAATCGCCAAAAGTGAAAATTCTTATAGTGATAGTTGAAGAGTCCCGATGAATTTGTCCAAGTAAGTAATCACAATTCTACCAATCTTTGCCTCAAAACACCACCCTCGAAGACCTTAAATCCTAAATAATGATATTTGGATATGTAATGGTATCAATAATACAATATTGTCATTGCTACCAATATGGGGTGGTTTGAAATAATCTAAATAAGTACACTTTTTAACTTTTTATAAAATATGAATTATGTTTGAAGTGATATGACAGAAAGGTAATGTGACTTAAATAAGATAATATGATTTAAATAGGATAGTGACTTGATATTTTGACTTTTTTTTGAAGATGCCAAACCAAGCCATATTGCTTGAGCTTGACTCCTTTCACCTGCCAGCGAATAAAAAAGCTTAATTCAATGTACTTTGACAAAAATAAAATGATTGTTACTTGGATAGCGAGTTAGAATAATGGTAGAGTGTTGTTTAATGGTAGGTCAATTTTCCTTTGGCATAAATAAACTACATTTCTATATGCATAATATTTGTGTCAGAGGAGAACTGCCTGTCATTCTTCTCTATCGTAGAAAGCAGAAACTGTTTTTTTTCTTGTCAGTGTTACTTGTATTGCAATCGAAGAAGTACTTCAAATACTGCATTTTATTCCAAATTATTCGCACAATACGTAGATATTCTGCAAAAGCGAATCGGTATATGCTAAGTATCATTCTTCCAAAGCTTTTCTTTCAGAACTAAGTTGCTAGAATCTGTTGCAGTCATGGAATCATGGTCCCCCCCTGCCTGAATGAGCCTCTTGTTTCATCTTTCTTTTGTCTTCAAACTTATAAACTAGGTTAATAAATATTACAAATGAAAAGAAAAATTAAAAAATCTATGTATGATATATATGACTTCTATCTATCGACCATGACATATTGACATGAGTTCATGAATCATATTCATGAAAATGTAAACAGTATAGGAAAATTAATCAATGAGGCTAATCATAAAGTTACATAATATTCAAATGTACTAGCTTTTGATAGGGACTTATGTGCAGGAGCATGCATTTAGACGTACATCTATATGCATCCACATGTAGGCATTTGAGCTTCTACGTGAAAGAATAACCTTTCCAACCACAAAACTTTTGATTAATTATTCGGTAGTCCGAAAGCATTATGTAGCATCGAATAGGATCCAGATCCTCTCTAACATTTTCTTCATGGAGCCATCACCGAACAGTTGATCCAAAGGTTAGTCTGCCTTTTAGATCAACTATTAAATGATGATTGGATAAAAAAAATACTAGAGAGAATTTGGATTCATATTAGTCGAGCGATGTTTCAAATCATTTAGTAAATGGAACAGTTGAATTCATCTTTAGTAGTTGGTTGTGAGACAAATAATAATATATTTAGCATATGTTGTCATTTTTTATATACCGAGAAGAATATCTAATAATTTTTCCAAAAGAGAGAACTAATAAAAATACATAAGAAATGGAAATATGGAATAGGATAAAAGAGAACGAGCAATGGTAGAGTGCCACAAAAAGTGTGATTCAAATGGCTCAAAATTGTCAAAACGATGTCATTTTGGACATAAAACGACGTCGTTTTGACAGTTTTGAGCTATTTGAATCACACTTTTTGTGACCCTCAAACA
>CM039308.1:31540056-31603274 GCA_022316695.1 Camellia oleifera
ATCACAATTCTACCAATCTTTGCCTCAAACCCCCACCATCGAAGGCCTTAAATCCTAAATAATGATATTTGGATATGTAATGGTATCAATAATACAATATTGTCATTGTTACTAATATGGGATGGTTTGAAATGATCTAAATAAGAATATTTTTTGACTTTTTATAAAATATGGATTGGATTTGAAGTGATATGGTAGAAAGATGATGTGACTTAAATAAGATAATACAACTTAAATAGGATAGTGACTTGATTTTTTGACTTTTTTTTTAAGATGCCAAACCAAGCCATATTGCTTGAGCTTGACTCCTTTCAACTGCCAATGAATAAAAAAGCTTAATTCAATGTACTTTGACAAAAATAAAATGATTGTTACTTGGATAGCGAGTTAGAATAATCGTAGAGTGTTGTTTAATGGTAGGTCAATTTTCCTTTGGCATAAATAAACTGCATTTCTATATGCATAATATTTGTGTTAGAGGAGAACTTCCTGTCATTCTTCTCTATCGTAGAAGCAGAAACTGTTTTTTTTTCATGTCAGTGTTACTTGTATTGCAATTGAAGAAGTACTTCAATACTGCATTTTATTCCAAATTATTCGCACAATACGTAGATATTCTGCAAAAGCGAATCGGTATATGCTAAGTATCATTTCTTCCAAAGCTTTTCTTTCAGAAACTAAGTTGCTAGAATCTGTTGCAGTCATGGAATCATGGTCCCCCCCTGCCTGAATGAGCCTCTTGTTTCATCTTTCTTTTGTCTTCAAACTTATAAACTAGGTTAATAAATATTACAAATGAAAAGAAAAATTAAAAATCTATGTATGATATATATGACTTCTATCTATCGACCATGAGATATTGACATGAGTTCATGAATCATATTCATGAAAATGGAAACAGTATAGGAAAATTAATCAATGAGGCTAATCATAAAGTTACATAATATTCAAATGTACTAGCTTTTGATAGGGACTTATGTGCAGGAGCATGCATTTAGACGTACATCTATATGCATCCACATGTAGGCATTTGAGCTTCTACGTGAAAGAATAACCTTTCCAACCACAAAACTTTTGATTAATTATTCGGTAGTCCCAAAGCATTATGTAGCATCGAATAGGATCCAGATCCTCTCTAACATTTTCTTCATGGAGCTATCACCGAACAGTTGATCCAAAGGTTAGTCTGCCTTTTAGTTCAACTATTAAATGATGATTGGATAAAAAAAATACTAGAGAGAATTTGGATTCATATTAGTCGAGCGATGTTTCATCTTTAGTAAATGGAACAGTTGATTCATCTTTAGTAGTTGGTTGTGAGACAAATAATAATATATTTAGCATATGTTGTCATTTTTTATATACCGAGAAGAATATCTAATAATTTTTCCAAAAGAGAGAACTAATAAAAATACATAAGAAATGGAAATATGGAATAGGATAAAAGAGAACGAGCAATGGTAGAGTGCCACAAAAAGTGTGATTCAAATGGCTCAAAATTGTCAAAACGATGTCATTTTGGACATAAAACGACGTCGTTTTGACAGTTTTGAGCTATTTGAATCACACTTTTTGTGACCCTCAAACATTTTTCAAAGAAAACATGCTCTTGGATCTTCCTTTAGGAGCTGTAACTCCCCATCTTTTGTTTTTTTTTTCTTTTTCTTGGCTGTCAGTGACAGTGGCGGCTTCAGAAATATTGATTAGGCTGTCAATCAAAAACTCAATTTAGATTTATGCAAAAAGAATCACACTTGCTAATATCTATGCAAAAAGAATCACACTTGCTAATATCTATCATCTATTTTGATAAATTTTTTTTTTAATTTATACTTCGTAAATCACAAATAAAGAAGAATATTAATATATTGATACTATCATTTCAACCAAAAACATAAAAAAGAAGATAAATGGAGTTTACACAACTCATTCATAGACCCGTTTGGAAATTTAACTATTTTAATTGACTTTTTGACTATTTTATGAGATAAAAAAAATTATTTTTCGGATGATTTGTGGATATTTTGGTAGTGGAATAGATGGTTGTGAGATAAAAAATATTGATTGATGTGTAAGATGCGATATTTTATTTTATTGACTATTTTAACTCCTTTTTTTTTTTTTTTTTTTTTTTTTTTGCGTCTTTATTGACTATTACTTTTGCCAAAATTGGGGTTGCCAAACACCTTAAAGTTCCCGACCAAAAAAAAAAAAAAAAAAAACCTTCAAAGTTCCTAAAATCGTTTCTGTAAATTTATTTGAGCACTCCTCTGTTTCTTATCTTAATTGCTAAATGTTTTATGAGCAGGTGAGAATATACACAGCAGAACGAATACCTTCAAGCCTCCATTGTAGTGACAAGCACAAAGGGGATTGCTCTCCCTGGACTTCTTCTTCGAAACATGCATGATTTCGCCAAAGACATGGACTCACTTGTTGAGTCGGTTTGTCCACTACAAGAAAAAGCAGAATTGGCGACTAAAATTCAAATTTTCGTCGCTAAAAGTAGCATAATTGGCAACTAAAATGGAATTAGTAGCCAAAAGTGAAGACTTTTGGTGACTAAAACAGTTTAGTAGCCAAATGTATAGTTATTGGCGACTAAAAGTAAGTTTAGTCGCCGATTATATGGATTTTAGCGACTAAAAAAATTTTAGTAGCCAAAAGTGAAGGTTTTTGGCGACTAAAAACATTTAGTAGCCAAAAGTATAGGTTTTGGCGACTAAAAAATAGTTTGGTCGCCGATTATACGTGTTTTACCGAAAAAAAAATTTCGTAGCCAAAAGTGAAGTTTTTTGGCTACTAAAAAAATTTAGTAGCTAAAAGTCAACAATTGGCGACTAAAATTCAGTTTAGTCGCCAAAAGTGGAGGTTTTAGGCAGGAATTAATTCTTTTAGCGACTAAAAAATAATTAGTAGCCAAAAAGTATAGAATTGGCGACTAAAAAATAGATTCAGTCGTAAAAAATGGTCTCCTTTTTTTGAGTAAATAATTTATTTTTACATAAATTATATTGAATAAAAATAATTATGTTTATATATATAGTTTTATATTAATACGGCTCAATATACTATATAAATAATATATGTTGCATATATATTTATGTAGTGTTGTAGTGACATAGTGGAGAGAGTGTGTTGCTAAAGGTTTAGAATGTGAGAGGTTGGCGGTTCGAAATTTTGGAAGAGCAGAGGATAATTAAATTTTTTTTTTCTAAAATAAGCTTTTGGCGACTAAAATCACTACAAGAAAAAGCATTTTTGCCGACCATTTTTAGCTACCAAAACCAATTTAGTCACCAAAAGTCACGGAATTGGCTACCAAAAATAATATTAGTCGGCAAAAGTCAACTTTTTAGCTACTAATTTTTTTTAGTAGGGAAATGTTGATTATTGGCTACTAAAAAAAATTTAGTAGCTAAAGATATTACAATTGGCGACTAAAACAATTTTTAGTAGCTAAACATATCATAATTGGCGACTAAATAAAAATTTAGTAGCCGTAGAGGCACCTTTAGCTACTAAATTGTTTGGTAGCCGAATGAAAATAAAAAAATTAATTTTTAATCTTTCCCCACCAAACTTTTGGTCGCCAAATGTCAAGTTTCGGCAACAAAATTGCTTTTAGTCGTTGTAGACTAACTTTCGGCTACTAAATTGTTTGGTAGCCAAATGAAAATAAAAAAATTAATTTTTAATCTTTCTCGACCAAACTTTTGGTCGCCAAATGTTAAGTTTCAGCGACAAAATTTCTTTTAGTTGCTATATACCTACTTTCGGCTACTAAATTGTTTGGTAGCCGAATGAAAATAAAAAAATTAATTTTTAATCTTTCCCGACCAAACTTTTGGTCGCCAAATGTCAAGTTTCAGCGACAAAATTTCTTTTAGTCGCTATATACTTACTTTCGGCTACTAAATTGTTTGGTAGCCGAATGAAAATAAAAAAAATTAATTTTTAATCTTTTCCGACCAAACTTTTGGTTGCCAAATGTCAAGTTTCGGCGACCAAATTTCTTTTAGTCGCTATATACCTACTTTCGGCTGCTAAATTGTTTGGTAGCCGAATGAAAATAAAAAAAAATTAATTTTAATCTTTCCCGACCAAACTTTTTGTCGCCAAATGTCAAGTTTCGACGACAAAATTTTTTTTAGTCGCTGTATACCTACTTTCGGCTACTAAATTGTTTGGTAGCCGAATGAAAATAAAAAAATTAATTATTTTTATTTTTATTTTTATTAAGAGGTTGTACACCCACCATCCAAAAATATTAATATCTTTTTTTTTATTATTATCTCAAAATATTAATTTTTTAAAAAAAATTAATTATTAAAGTAATATGAATTTCTTATTTTGTCCTTTTTTAAATCCATTAATAATACAAAAAGTACAATTATGACAATTGATATTTCTAAAAAAATATACTATCAAAAGGTAATTTTGAAAAATTAATTATTATTTCATCATATTTCAATAACACTAATAAATTAAGAATAAATCAAAATTCACAAATAAAAGACAAAATATCCCAATTATTTATCATTTTAATAAATTTTACAATATTATTTATCATTTGGCGACTAAAAGTTTTGGTGGCAAAAAGTCCAGAAATGAATCTTAATAGGTTTTTGGATACGAACAGTTTTAGTCGGCAAAAGTCACCATGCCTAAGGTAGAGCTTTTAGTGACTAAATTTTTAGTAGGGGAAAGGTGACCTTTGCCGACTAAAAAAAGGATTAGTAGCTAAATATTCACTTTCGGTGACTAACGATTTTAGTGGCGAAAAGATACCATGCCTAAGGTAGAACTTTTAGTGACTAAATTTTTAGTAGGGGAAAGGTCACCTTTGCCGACTAAAAAAAGGATTAGTAGCTAAATGTTCACTTTCGGTGACTAACGGTTTTAGTGGCGAAAAGATACCATTTGGCTACTAAAGAAATTTAGTAGGGAAAAGTTATACTTTTTGGTGACTAAATTAAGTTTAGTCGCCAATACTATCGCCGACGGGGTATGGGCGACGAACTTGGCGACAAAATTATTTGGTCGGTAAATGGTTTCAGCGACCAAATTTATGCCTTTTGCCGACCAATAATTTAGTAGCTAAAAGTGACATTTCTTGTAGTGAATGTGTGGTCGCCAAAAGCTTGAGTATTGGCGACAAAAAAAATAGTTGGCAAATGTATAAATTTAAAAAAAATAATTCACTATTGGCGACTAAAAATTTAGTCGCCAAATGTATAATTTAAAAAATATAATTGAATTTTGGCGACCAAAGTTTTAGTCGCTACAGACTTCGTTTTTGGCGACTAAAAGTTTTTTAGTCGCCAATACCTTCCCCAATGGTGTTTTTGCGACAAAACCGGCGACTAAAAAATTTAGTTGGGGAAACTAAAAGTCGACTTTTGACGACTAAAAATGAACTTTTGGCGACTAAAAATTTAATCGCCAAAGATGCTTTTTCTTGTAGTAGTCACCAACTTCCAACTTCTGTGTCTTTGAGGAAATCCATGGTGGATTGCTTTAGGGCACTTAACACTGCAAAGGTCTTTACCGTTGTTGACAAAACCCCTTATGACTCTGAGTTTCAATATCTTTTGTCTATATAAAATTTGAGAGTAATGTAATATGCATAAACGAGTTTCTAATCAGGTTAAAATTTTGTGAGATTTATAATATTTATGTGGGATCTATGTTTTTTAGTTTGATGGTAAAAAATATAAAAATTAGGTGATGTATTATCTCAACTCTTATTCAGTGAAAACTCATTAGGGAGAGAGGGAGAGAGAGAGAGAGATAGGATAAACTACAAATAGGACATAATAATTAAACTTAATTATCCTCAAATTTTATTGAAAATTAGTCATATTAAAATTGCCGGTAAAAATAATTTTTCGTGACGTTTTTTTTGTATATGTCGTAAAAAATTGACAATTACAAACTTTATTTTGTCATGATTTTTATAAATTGTTGCTAAATTTTATAATTAGTGACGTGTTTCTATATTGAATTTTTTAAATTGTCATTAAAAGTTGAAAATTAGTAATTTTTTGTAACAATTTTTTTAAATGTCGCTAAAACTTATAATTAGCCATTTTTTTGTAACAAAATTTTTAAACTTTCAGGCAACGCAGCTCCCGCCAAAATTTGGGTTGGGCCGGCCTATGGGCCAAAAAATTAGGCCCATGCCTAGGGGTATTTAGGCCTTGGGCATGGGTGGGCTAGAATATTTTTTTTTTCCAGTAAAATTTTATTCTTTTCGACTAAAAATGACATTGGATCTCAGTTGGGCTGAGTTTTGAGTGAGTCTTGAGCAGGCCGATGGGTTGGGTTTCAAAATAACGGCCCAGGTCCAAGCCCAAGCTTAGGGTCTCGAGCTGGGTTTGAGCCTAGGCCTAACTGGACTATGTCAACCTCAGACAGTAGGCAAATTTCAAGCCGTTCACAGACCACAAGCCGTTCTTACACTCTTAGATATGGGATATGGGATACATACAAATGAGTTTATTAGCATGAGGTAGAGAAGAATCTTTGTTCCTTGCTGATTGAGACCACACATAAAATAGGCCAAAAAGAAAAGGTAAATTATGGGGTGATTTGAAAAGTTGGTTAAAGGTTAATTTTTTGACCTTTTTTTTATTTTTATTTTTTTGTCCTTTTATGCGTAAAAAATGTGAAAAGTTATGTGATTCAAAATAGATTAAAAACTAAAAGTTAACTTTTAGCTAGGTTCTCAAATCACCCATACCCTTTAGGAGTTTTCTTAGGTGTGCAACCCACAAAAGGTGTAAGTGGGTTGCACACCATGTGCCACTCACACAAAAGGTGTAAGTGTAAGGTGTAAGTGTAAAGTGTAAGTGTAAGTGGAAGGTATAAATGAAATGTATAAGTTGCACACCATGTGCCACTTACACAAAAGGTGTAAGTGCAAGGTAAAAAAGGTGTAAGTGTAAGGTGTAAGTGAACACAAAAAGGTGTAAGGTGTAAGTTGCACACTATAGCATTACCCTACACTTTATCCTTTTAATTGTTGTCTTGTATCAATCAAGGGAAGGAGTGTAAAAATGGCCCATGGCCTGTGGGCGGCCCGAAACCCGCTCATGGCCGGGGGGTGGGCCCTGCTTGTTTGGGCCCGAGCCTAAGCCCAGCTCGAGCTCCTGGGCTTGGGCTTGGACTTGGGCCATCATCTTAAAGTCCGGCCCAGGTTGTGGGCTCGACCTACTTGACCCAGCCCATTGGCCCGCTTAAAGTCCACTCAAGGCTCTGCTTGTCCGACCCGCCCGAGGCCCAGTGTATTTTTTAGTGAAAAATAATAAAATTTTGGTAGAAAAATTTTTTAAAAAAAACAAAAAGGTCAGGCCCGCCCAAGCTTGGCCCAAGTTCGAGGCTAGACCCAAGCTCACTAGGCTGGCCCGTCCAAGGCCCAAATATCCTTGGGCCTAGGCCTAATTTTTTGGCTCGTAGGCCAGCTTGACCCGGCTCGAATTTTGGTTGGAGCTCACAAGGCCCGACATGGGTCGGGCCGAGCCAGGCCAGATTTACACCCTTAATTAAGGGGCTCTACTTTAACTTAGTTGGCTAACTTTTTTATCACAAAATTTTAAGAGGGAGGTCTTGGATTTCACTTCTCAAAATAAAATGAGAGGACAAAATTTTCTAATAAGATATATGGGTATGAGTTTCAATTCTCCCGAATTGCTAGCCTAACAACTAACCATAAACTTTTGCCGATAAAAAAAAATAAAAAATGCCTCGTATCATTTTATCCTCCTCAATCGAAAAGGGTTATATTTATGCTTTTATAGTTTAAAAATCAAAGTGATACTTCTTAATAATTTATGGAGTTTTTGTATAAATAACCCCTAAAAATTACAACAACTAACTCCCCTCATTTATTATTATTATTTTTTTTTTCAAGTCAATTGGGTAAATTACACTTTACCCCATTGAGCCATCATCTCATATCACTTCAACTCCTTGAACTATCACCTAATATCACTTTCAATTTGGATTTTTTGGATTTTTTTAATTTTATCACTAATTAATTTTTAGTTTGTTAGGGAAAAAAAATAAAAAAATAAAAACCAAACAACAAAAATATTTATGAAAAAATCTAAAAGATGTTCACTAAAGACAAGAAATATAAAAATATACTATTTTTTTATTTATGTTTTTTTTTTTTTTTTAGTGATTTTTTTTTAAAAAATTCTTCACAAAAATTTAAATTTTAGGTGTATCTAAAAATTTCAATTTTGAATAAAATATGAAAAAAAAAAGTTACTAAAAATCAAAAGCACAAAAAATTATTTAAAAAAAACTTTAAAATTATATTTTAAATTAAAAATTAAACATTTTGTTTGGTTGAGGAGGTAGAGTGATAGTTCAATGGAGTAAAGTGTAATTTTAGTTCTATAAAAAGGGTATTTTTGTCATTAAAAATTAAATTTGAAAGAATTAAAAGATGAGAAAAATGAATATTACAATTTTTAATTTAAAAAAATAAAGTGATGTCAGACAATAATTTAAGGGTAAAACGTAATTTGCCCAAAAGAAAATGTATTATGAACCGTAGCAACTCCTCTCTCTCTCTCTCTCTCTCTCTCTCTCTCTCTCATATTTTCAAGCAAAAACCAAAAAACACCTACCATGAAGTTAACAATTTAGCATACGACACTTTTACCGAAGTTGACTTGTAAAAAAATTATTTCTCAATTCAGGTGTAAGGGGAGATTATTTGAAATAATTTAAATGAGTATATTTTTTAACTTTTTAATAAAAGATGTGTTAAAAAATAGAAATGTGATATGACTTAATTAAGTACATTTATCTAAATAAATATACTTATTTAAGGAATAGTAAAAATATATTTTAAAATTTTAATTTGTTGAAAACACTGTTTCAGTCTAACTGTTATTTTTTAATTAACACGTTTGTAAAAGACTCCCCCCCCCCCAAAAAAAAATGTTTCAAAAAGATTTTGTAGTAAGTTAATTGAAATTATATTTTCAAAATAGGTTCAAGTTAATAATCGTATTTCAAAAACACAACTTTGCAAAACACAAAAATTTATTTTAAAGAATTAGGCTATGTGGATTAGGATGTGTTGTTCGGGGTATGGAGGTTTAATCATAAATCTTATTTTAATGATTTGATTTGTTTATTTTTAAACTCACTGCTTATAGATTATTTGTAAAAAAAATTGATTCAACAAACGTTGTCATAACTGTTACAAGTATATTTGTCAGAATAAAGAACCACATATATGATTTTGAAAGCCTACAATTTTTGTATCAATTAACTTTAAAAAAAAATATTAAGAAAATAAATTAATTAAATTATTGAAATGAGAGCTATAATGACCCTACAAATCTGAACAACACGGCTCTACAAACAAATTACTCTATTTTAAAATCACTTCAATTTGACAAAATAACAAAAACAATATCTATCTATATAATAATTTTTGAATTTGTTCTATATAAATTTGTCCTATTATGACATTTGGATGACTTAGATCTATTCAAATTATAAAACAACGGTTGAGATATATTTTTTAAAAAATATCCTACTTATACATTTTCTATTTTCTCGCTTCTCTCTCTTACTTTTTCTTTTTCTCACCCATCTTTCTATGATCTCATGATCCCACCTTCCTCTCTCTTTTCTTTTTATTTTTTTATTTTCTTTTGTTTTTATTTTTCTCTCTATTTGTTTATTTTTTTATTTTCTCCTTTTTGTTTAATATATTTTACACATATTTTCATACAATGTATGTATACGGGCATACATACAATTTCCATATAATTATATAAGAAAAAGTAGTATTTCATTTTCGTGAAAATTGTATGTATGCTAGGCACATCTATCTATCTAGCTATATATTATATAAGCAAAAGCGAGTTTTCGTGAAGAGTTTTGTGAGAATTCTAAAATTTTATAATAAATTTGAGATTTTATTAAATTAAAAAATAAATTTAAATAGTGTTGGGATTACAATTATACTTTAATCCTAATATTATTTATATCGTGCATTCAGATACAGGCATACGCTAGCATATATATATAGAGAGAGTTTTGCTATAGACAGGGGCAGAGTTATGCTTTGAACAGTGGTGTCAATTGACACCACTGACACCACTGAATTTCAAATTTTTGACAAAGTATATGTAAAAAATTATGAGTATTTACAAATTGAACCTAGTGGGCCTAAATAAAATAAATTAATTTTTAAAATTTTACAAATTGACTAAATCAAACTTTATTTAGAAATTTGGGCTTTTAGAAACAAACCAATTGTTGGTTTATTCGTCTTCGTTCATTCACTGTGATAGTTGCGATTGCTGAGACTTTTGATCTAATTTAGGCCCTTTGGTCTTTGATTGTGGCACCGATGTTAGCTTTCTTTTATTCTAAATTTATTTATTTATTTGTGATTCAATTGTATTGATGGGTTTGTCAATATTTGGAATTATACAGCAACTATGCCTAGGGCTTTTTTGGGGCTTATTAAGTTTTGAGATTTTTATTAGTTTGGGTTACTTTTGTCAATGTGATTTGGGAAGATATAAAATTTACAGAGTATTATGTAAATGTTAATATTAACAGATTGTGTAAAACTAAAAATATGACATATAACATTGATGATACTTTGTTAAATGATCCCACTAAAAAAAATTTCTAATTACGCCATTGACCACAGACCACTATTTTTAGAGCACCACCACAACCCCTAAGGGCGTGGCTTGTGGAACAGACTTTCAAAGGACTTTTTTCAACCTTTTGTTTTTGTGACCACGTTGATCCACACGCACAATCTCACACTTTCTTATCCCTGAGATTTGATCATACTTGAACAAGTGCTTGTACTAATATCCTCATTTACATAGCATGATGCATTATACTCATAATAACAGTCCATTATTGGGCATTACTTATTTTCCTGATTAGTAATTAGACAACCATTAAAGAGATGGAAGTTTATACATCCCTGTGGGGATATATTTTCTGAGTACCAACACGTGGCCGAGGTGACACCGAAGTGTCAGCAGAGTTCCCCACGTGTTATGGTAGTTGTGCCGAGGTTATCTCGGCTAGGCCGATGACACCTCCGGAGATATCGGAATCCGGGATAAGCGGATAAAGGACAAGAGTCCTAGAATGAAGAGGAAGCTCAAACCTGGATGTGGACAAGAGTCCAAGGTTGGGGGAAGACTTCAGTTTGGGGTAAAGATAAACTCTTAGGGAGTATGTCTTAATTCCACTGAGAGTCCTAAATTAGCAGGAGTCCTAAGTCCATTAGGACCGGGTTCCTGTTGGGACTAGGATTGGATTGGCTATAAAAGAGAGGCACCCCCATGGGTCTAAGGTACGTTTTTGATACTCAAGTTAGGGAGTTAAGTACTGGATTATCCTTGAGAGATATACTGACTTGATCGTCGGAGTACCCCCGGGTGGTCGAAACCACCGCCGGAGTCTTTTCCTTCTGTGCAGGTTACAAGGAGTCGTCTACTCTGCCAGTGTTCTTCTGCTGAATCACTAAGGAGGGCAGTGTGATCGGAAATTCACTCACACAATTTGGCGCCGTCTGTGGGAAAGAAAGAAGAGTTGATGGCTGATAACGCGCAGAAGGAAAATATTGGGGACGACACTCCATCTGGGAGTGGAAGACCTGTCGATCCTAACGTGGAAGGAGGCGACCGCAACGAAGAAACTCGTGATCAGAATCACGCAGAAAAAGACGTCGGCCAGGACGGCGACACATCAAAGAAAGCGAACCAGAGCAAGTACTACAACGAGGATGACCTCCAGACCTGGAAAGATAGATGTCTGAGGAGGGATGAAGAAGTAAAGGAGATGGCACATAAACTGGCTGACCTTCAATCGGTCGTCAACTTTATGATGCAGAATAATGTCATGCAGCCGCCATACCCGCTGCAGGACACACCAATGCCAGCAGCAAACGCCCAAAAGAAGGGACGGAAAGAAGTCCCCGAAGCCCCTCAGCATACGAGGAGCGGAAGGCACTTTCACCGACCATCCAGGGAGGTCGGCCGAGAAGAGCCGAGGAGAGAAGAGTCCCGAAGGACACATCGTGAGAAGGATGCAGACCCCAAAGAACATCGGCATGTTCCGGGGCGGGTGTTGTGTTTTGATGCGTCCTGCGGAGAAGGATCAAAAAGGGGCCACCATGAGGCCGAGAGTAGCGCGCCAAAAAGGCTGAAGTCCATTGACAGCCGAGCTGCAGGGAGAAGTAAAGAGGACTTGAGAGACTACCTCAAGAGGAAACAGGAGAATGCTGGAGCCGAAGTAACCTCCCCAGTTAAGCCGAGGACTCCATTCTCGGTGGAATTGGACAAATTCGTGGCACCAAAAAGATTCAGCATGCCGAGGTTCCAGATATATGATGGTAAGTCAGACCCTAACTTCCATGTTGGATTATTTTTGAATTCAATGGCGTTATACAGTGGGAACGAGCCGTTGCTCTGCAAAGTGTTCCCTTCATCCTTTGGGGAGATTGCATCAGATTGGTTCCACAAACTACCGAAGGGGAGCGTAAAGAACTGGGAAGGCCTGGCCGAGATGTTTGTGGCCAGGTTCATAACAAACAAACTGCAACCTTTGAGGGTGGATGCATTGATGGCCCTGAAGATCGGCAAAGATGAGAGCCTCAGAGCCTACGCAAAGCGGTACTATGAGGTGTTCAATCGAATACCTGAGTGCAACCAGGAGGTGGCGGTCGTCTCTTTCAAGAACGGCCTAAAGGATGACTGTCCACTGCGGAAGTCACTAGCAAAAACCCTGCCGAAGAGTATGGAAGAGCTCATGGCGAGGATTGAGAAGTATGCACGAGCCGAGGAGGATACCTCGGGGAACAAGGAGACAAAGACAGAAAAAGGCAACGGCTCGCCGAAGCGAGGCCGAAGCAACAATGGACAAAACAAACAGGAGACAGAGTTGAGGACTAAACAAGCAGTGACGACGGTGTTTCGAATTCCGATCCAAAAGGTCCTTGACCAAATTCGAAATCAGCCCTACTTCAGGGCGCCGGCAAGAGCACAAGGAGAATTCATGGGGAGAAACCTCGGTAGGCGTTGTGCCTACCATAATGAGCAGGGCCACCCAACTCAGGGTTGCAGGGCCCTTAAAGCACACTTAGAAGATCTGGTGAGACAAGGCCATTTAAGAGATCTTGTGGATGAGGCCCGAACCAGGGAAGAACAGGCACGGTTGCCTCAAGCACCAGCAGCCCCGCCCCCCCCAGCACAGCAACCACAGGCAGGTGGACCTCGGGTGGTTAACGTGATCCACTCAAAGGTGAACGAAAACGACATACGGGGGGAGACGCAGAGGGTGAAACATCTGCAGCATGTCAACCAGGTCGGACTGAAAAGACCTCGGTTTGAAGATTGCCGAGGACCTATGATAACCTTCACAGAAGCCGACCTTGACATGGTTCAGCACCCGCACAATGATGCCCTGGTAGTATCCCTCCAGGTTGGGGAGTGCCAGGTGAAACGCATCTTGATTGATCAAGGCAGCTCCTGCGACATCATGTATGTCAGATGCTACAAGGAGTTAGGCCTTCACCCTGATGACATGGAACAGTCAAACGGCCCGATGGTCGGCTTCAATGGAACGCCGACGTGGCCTTTAGGCGCAACAAGCTTGGAGGTACAAGCTGGCACAAAGAAGGTGAGGACAGAATTTATTGTGATTGATACGCCTTCGCCTTACAACATCATCCTGGGGAGGCCGTGGTTGCATGCAATGGGGGCAGTTCCCTCCACCTTGCATCAACTGCTGCGATTCCCAACAGAACATGGGATTGAGGAAATCAGAGGAGATCAGTTGCAGGCGAAAAACTGCTCCATGGCAGCAATGAAGTTAACCTGCAGCATTCGAGAACCAGCGGAAGCAGAGGTTGAAGAAGAGGACATGAAAGTCCTAGATGATGTCGGCAAGGAGCCTACCGAGAAGAGTGAAGAAGCATTGAAGAAAGTCTTCGTCGAAGAGGGTGATGAGGAACGCTTCTTTCTTCTCGGCACAGGATTAGCCGGAGAAGAAGAAAGGGAGTTGGAAGCCTTTCTGAGAAAAAATATTGAGGTGTTCGCCTGGACACCTTATGAAATGCCTGGCATCGACCCCGAGGTCACATGCCACAGACTCAACGTTGACAGGTCGGCCAAACCTGTAATACAACGGGCCAGGAGACCGACGTTGATACACGTCGAAGCAGTGGAAGAGGAAGTAGCTAGACTTCTAGAGGCCAGGGCCATCCGAGAAGCCAATTATCCAACGTGGTTGTCAAATACCGTGGTAGTAAAAAAGAAGAATGGCAAGTGGAGGGTCTGCGTAGACTTCACAAATTTGAACAAAGCCTGTCCCAAAGACAGCTTCCCTCTGCCAAAGATCGACCAGTTGGTGGACGCCACATCTGGACATGGTAGGATGAGCTTCTTGGACGCATATAGGGGGTATCACCAGATAGCCATGTACCCCCCGGATGAGGAGAAGACAGCGTTTATTACTCCCAAAGGTCTGTACTGTTACAGAGTCATGCCCTTTGGGTTGAAGAACGCAGGAGCAACTTACCAAAGGCTGGTGACCCAGATGTTCAGACACTTGATTGGCCGAACTGTGGAAGTCTACATCGATGATATGGTCGTGAAGACCAAGGAACCGAAGGATCATCTCGCTGACTTAGAAGAGGTCTTCAACATACTCAAAACATATCGGCTCCGACTAAACGCATCGAAATGCGCGTTTGGAGTCGGATCCGGTAAGTTTTTGGGGTACCTGGTGACAAGAAGGGGCATTGAAGCCAGCCCAGATCAAATCAAGGCCATTCTGGAATTACAGAGTCCGACATCGGCTAAGCAGGTTCAGATGCTCACTGGAAGGGCCGCAGCCCTAAACAGATTTATAAGCCGAAGTTCGGACAAGTGTAAACCTTTTTTCAATCTGGTGAAAAAGGCCACAGATTTTTTATGGACGGAGGAATGCGAGGCCGCTTTGACCGACCTGAAGAAGTACCTTACCTCGGCCCCAGTCCTCTCAACGCCTCAACCTGGGGAGGAACTGTTCTTATACCTAGCTGTTTCAGAGCACGCAGTGAGTGCTGTGATTATCCGAGAAGAAAGGGCGAACAGAAGGCAGTTTACTATGTGAGCAAGACCTTGGCTGACGCAGAAACAAGGTATCTGCCATTAGAAAAATTAATGCTGGCCCTGGTAATGGCTTCAAAAAAGCTGAACCACTATTTTCAGGCTCACAAGATAGTGGTTCTGACAGAGCACCCATTAAAATCCTTGTTGCAGCAAGGAGACTTGACTGGAAGAATTGCAAGATGGGCCGTTGTTTTGGGCCAATATGACCTGGAGTTTAGGCCAAGAACCGCAATTAAGGGCCAAGTCTTGGCCGACTTTGTGGCCGAGTTCTCACCAGAATACATCGAACATCGGGCTCCGTCGAGCCGAGATGAACGATGCCCAGACAAGGAAAGAGAAGCCCAGCCAAAAGCCAAAGAACCAAGGAAGGAGAAACTCAGACCCTGCAGCATTTACATCGGTAATTCCTTTCAACTTTTTGTTGATGGGAGCTCAAACCGACAGGGGGCAGGAGCTGGAGTAGTGTTAATTTCCCCCGATGGGGAGATATTGGAGCAGTCAATTCGACTGGGGTTCAAGGCCTCGAACAATGAGGCGGAGTATGAAGCATTGATTGCTGGATTGAAGCTGGCAATAGCAGCAGAGGCAGATGAGGTAATTATTTTTTGTGATTCACAGCTTATAGTAAATCAAACTACAGGAGAGTTTGCTGCCCGAGATGAAAGAATGTCGGCATACGTAAAAGAAGTCATCAGGCTGGCAGACATGTTTCAAAACTGCCGACTTCTTCAGGTTAGCCGAGATGACAACAACCACGCCGACGCGTTGGCCAATTTGGCAAGTTCAGTACAAACCGGGAAGACAAGGACAATAATGATTGACTACCTACCAGGCCCGAGCATAGAGCCACCGAACGCAATGCAAGAAGCATTATGTGCGGATTTGGGACCAAGCTGGATGGATGCAATTGTTGCATTCCTAAAAGAAGGCAAGCTGCCAGAAGATCGGAAGGAAGCACACAAGGTCAGATTGAAATCGGCAAGATTCAGTCTGACAGCAGAAGGACATCTGTACAGAAGATCCTTCACTGGACCTCTTTTAAGGTGCGTACACCCTCTTCAAGTCGAAGACTTTCTGTACGAAATTCATGAAGGAGTTTGTGGAAGCCACGCAGGGGGCAGATCGTTAGCACATAGGGCCATTACCCAGGGGTATTGGTGGCCCTATATGCAGAAAGATGCAGAAGCCTATGTAAAGAAGTGTGAACAATGTCAGAGGTTTGCACCATTGATACACCAGCCAGCTGCTGACTTGAATCCTGTTTCCAGCCCTTGGCCATTTGCCCAATGGGGCATGGATCTTGTTGGAAAATTGCCCCAAGCAACTGGGCAACGGAAGTACCTACTGGTGGCTACGGATTACTTCACAAAATGGATAGAAGCAGAGCCTCTTGCCAAAATCCGAGGTGTGGATGTGAAGAACTTCATCTGGAAAAGCATCATTACCAGATTTGGGATTCCAAGAGCAATCGTTGCCGACAACGGAACACAGTTTGACAGCAAACTCATCAAGAATTTTTGCGCCAAATTCAAGATAAAAAACTACTTCTCAACACCAAGCTTTCCCCAAAGTAATGGGCAAGCCGAAGCATCAAACAAGGTCATTCTAGATGGAATAAAGAAGAGGCTGCAGGCAGCCAAAGGGAAGTGGGTAGACGAATTGCCCAACGTGCTCTGGGCATATCGCACTACGCCGAGAAGATCAACAGGGGAATCCCCCTTTGCCATGGCTTATGGCACGGAAGCAGTCATTCCATTGGAGATCGGCATCCCAGGGATCAGAACACAGGGAGTTGAGAACGGGTCTAATGATGTGCTCTTAGCCCGAGATCTGGACCTACTAGAAGAAAGAAGAGAGAAAGCTGCAATCCAGCTCGCAGCATACCAGCAACAGCTTGCCAAAGCTTACAACAAGAGGGTCAATCCAAGGGATTTCCAGGTCAACGACTTAGTCTTAAGAAAAGTGGTCGGCAATAAGAAGGATGCCAGAGAGGGCAAACTTGGCCCAAATTGGGAAGGCCCCTACAGAATAATTTCGGTGTTAGGGAATGGGGCATACCGGCTCGAAGATAATGAGGGCAAAGCATTGCCTAGACCATGGAACACTTGTAATTTAAAGTTTTTCTATCATTAGATATTGTTTGATTCTTTCTTGCCGATATGATAAATAAAATCTTAGCAGAATTTCTCTGAACTTATACAACTTGGCACGATATTGTTTTCTGAATAATGAGAACCCAAGAGGAACTTAGGTTCACATTGGGGGCAGAGAGAAGACATTAGTAATGCTTAGCCGAAGTTAAGCCGAGATAAATAAATTCCTTATCTTTACTTGTTGAAATTTGTAGCAATTTACAAGTTAAAGTTAAGCTGAGATAAATTCCTTATCTTTACTTGTTGAAATTTGTAGCAATTTACAAGTTAAAGTTAAGCTGAGATAAATTCCTTATCTTTACTTGTTGAAATTCGTAGCAATTTACAAGTTAAAGTTAAGCTGAGATAAATTCCTTATCTTTACTTGTTGAAATTTGTAGCAATTTACAAGTTAAAGTTAAGCCGAGAAGATTCCTTGACCTCGCTTGTTGAAATTTGTAACAATTTACAAGACAGTCTCTTGCCGAAGTAAAATTTGCAGGTATAATGCCCGAGGTATGTTACCCGAGGAGATTGTGCAAAAAAGGAAGAATCTGGAAATCATGCAAAATATTCTAAGTATAGAATCATTCAGAAGCAGAAAGAAGAATTAAAAGCCTGAAGCATTCAAGAATAACAGCTGCATAAATAAGTTGTTTACAAGAAAGGCACATCGGCCGCAGAAGGAACAGCTTACAAAGAAAAGAAAACAAAGTACAAGAAATAGAAGAAAACAAAAAGTGTCAAGGCTGTCCTTCTTCAACTTGAACAGAAGGTTGGGCTGGAACCTCGGAAGGTTCTGGAAGAACCACCTCGGTGTCTTTTGGGTCCACAACCTCTGCATCTTTTTCAGCCGGAACCCCAGGTTCTTTATTTGCCACGACCTCGGAGTGTTTGTCAGCCGCAACCTTAGCGTCGATTTCGGCTAAGGTTTTATCAACACTTCTCCCAATTAGAAGCATATCAGAAGACAGGCGAACTGAGCCAGCTTCCTTGGATTGCTTCTCGACCTGTTCATCCCCAGTGAGGTCCAAAATCTGGTCGGCCTTGGGAGGGGATTTGGCCTTCCTCACCAAGGGTTCATCTTTATCTTCATCTTTCTCTTCATCTTCATCCTCGGCTTCAGATTCAGATTCATCTTGGCTTGGAGATGGAGGAAGTGGGCAAGGAAGACGCAGGCTCTCAGTCTTGCGCCATGGCGAGTCGACTGGAAGATCAAGCTTTTTGGTCAGAGCATTCCAACCTAGGACGTATCCTTTGTTGCAAGCTTGCTTGACCTGAAGCTTGTAGTCTTCAGCAACGTCTGCCATGCCTTGGTTGTAGGCAGCTTCGATTTCAGCCTTTTTTGTGGCCAGAGCATCCCTAAGCTCTTTCTCGGCCTCGGCCTTCTTAGCCTCGGCTTCCTTTTTCTCGGCTTCGGCAACTTCCTTGACGTTTACAGCCGCCTCAGCCTTTTGAAGAGCAAGTGATTGGGCCTTTGTGGCCGCCTCGGCCTGCTCTTCCAGTTTTTTCATCCTCAGTTGATCTCTTTTTTGGGTCTTTTGAAGGGCAGCAAACTCCTTCTTTAATTCAGAGAGCTCCTCCCTTGTTTCAAATGCCTTTACAGAGAAGGCGTGGGCATGTTGAACGGCCTGACAGTTCATAAAGACAAAGGTTATTACAGAGTGAAAATGATGTTTTACAAGTATGAAGATAAAACAAGATCATCAAAGTTCTGAAGGCTTACTTGGACAGAACGTTGCAACATGAGGGCATAGTTCTCATATTCACTGATCTTGGAGTTTTTCTCAAGATCACCTTCGATGAGAACGGCCATGCTGAGTGCCACGCCGACGTTAATGTCAGAGGCGCTTTCATTGGCATAAACTGGCCTGTCCTCAAGTGTAATTTTGGGCTCCCAGGGAACTTTGGGAACCCTGGATCCCGAGGTTGAAGGCTTTTGCTTTTTCGGCGGACCAGATCCAGAGGGCTGCGTCTCAGCCGACCTCTTCACAGGAGCATAGGTGGTCTTCCTGCTCTCCGCTAGCTGGGAGATTGGCAGGGCATCTTCGGCCTCGGCATCAGCTTCAGTAGCCTTAGCCTTCGGTTGGGCCTTCTTGGTTCTTTTCGGTTTTGGTGGGGGCATAGTTTGAGCTGGCTCATCCTCCATGTCATCTGGCAGGTCGGCCAAGAGATTGAGCACCGTTTTCTTCGGTTTTTCCATTTCAGCTGTTTTGACGAGTCTGCGTCGGCGCTTCTTTTCTTGGACTGGTTCAGACGTGGAAGCAACTTGTTCAGTGGAGGCAGTTGATGAGGAGGTGCTCCTCTTCCTCTGTCTTGGAACGTCGGGCAACTTTGAAGTATATGTGGGGATGAAGTTCAGTACCAAAGGGGCCTTGCGTTTCTCAAGAGGGAGGTCCAAAAGCTTTTTCAGTTCAGGCCTGAGGAAGTAGGACTGACGAAAGTCCTTGGGAGGTCGGCGAACGTCTGCAAAACAGAACAAAACATGAGAAACAGATAAAATATTTTGGAAAATTGAAGAAAAACAGCAGTTAAGTAGTTCGAGATGGGCTCTTACCCTTGCCCTCCTTTACTGTTCGTGGGAGAGGGAAAAGGTGGACTTCTTCACCTGGGCCAAATTCCCAGTTCCCAGTGACAATAAGATAATCCTCAAGAGCCCCTTTGTTGGAGTCTGGGAGCTCGGCTACAATCTTATATTCGGTAGACCTCGGCTTGAGGTAATACACAAAACCTTTCTCCTTAAGGTTAAGGGCACTCATGGTGTAACAATACTGGATATCGGCAAGAGTGATTCTAACACCCTCTTGCCGAGCTAAAGCTATTATTCCGATAAGGGTCCTATAGGCATTTACGGTAAGTTGCATAGGGTTGAGGCTGTAGTAGTTAAGGACCTCGCGGAGGAGGATATCAAGAGGGAACCTAAGTCCACACTGAACAAAGGCAACTACAGGGAAAGGCATTTTATTGCCATCAGGCATAATGGAGTCCTCCTCCCCAGCTAGTCTGAGTTGGACATCATCTGGAATGGAGAATTCTTGCCTAAAGTGTTCTAGTTTTGTGGGGGTATCCACCCTATGTTTCCACACACCCATGGTCTTTATAAGTGTTTGGCTACAGAAACAGAGTATTCTTAAGGATTTTAAGGACCTCGGCTAAAACCTAAGTACTGATTGTTTCAGTTCTTTCCTAGAGATTGATGGTTCTACAACAAATCCCAAACTTAAATCTACGAATAAATGAGAATGGAAGGCAGAAAATCTGGAAAACAGGAAAGCAAAAGAAGTTTCAGATTCAGGAATACAAGAAAGTGGAAGGCCAAAAACAGAAGTGAGATGGTGCAAGTATTCAGATGCAAAATCAACAATGATTCAAAAATTACATGACAAACAGAACATTAGAAGCGAGAAAAACCAATAACGATCAAAGAAACGGAAAAGAAGGGAACAGGGGCTTACCAGAAAGGATGAAGCCGAGATGAGTCCTGCCGAGGTCAGGTGACTTAGGCGACAGCGGCTTGAGCTCCACAGAAATGGCAAAGGCAGACCTAATGCAGAGCTTCGAGCTTGGGGCAATGGAGGATTCGAAAGGAAAAAAAGGCTTCAGAGAGATAACAAGAATTTCAAAATGCAGAAGTGAAGCGAAGGAGAGAGAGACAAACGTTTTTGTCAAAAGTGAAGCGGCGGCAAAACAGCAGTAATGACGCCTAGGGTAACGCATGCGCCAGACGGCGCAGGCAGAGAAAAGACGGCTTGTAGGCGCGTCACTGGTACGGACCAGTAAGAATGAAACGCGTCCTCAGAATGGTTGAAGATTGATGTATGACAGCTCATACACGTAAGGAAGTTGATTTGAATCTGAAGAGGACATGCCGTCCTGGAATGAATGATCTCGGCTAAAAAGTTCTTAGGCCGACGTGCGAGATAAAATTCGAAGATAGGTTCCATCACCTCAGAATGCCGAGGTAATAGAACCTAGGGGGCAGTTGTGGGGATATATTTTCTGAGTACCAACACGTGGCCGAGGTGACACCGAAGTGTCAGCAGAGTTCCCCACGTGTTATGGTAGTTGTGCCGAGGTTATCTCGGCTAGGCCGATGACACCTCCGGAGATATCGGAATCCGGGATAAGCGGATAAAGGACAAGAGTCCTAGAATGAAGAGGAAGCTCAAACCTGGATGTGGACAAGAGTCCAAGGTTGGGGGAAGACTTCAGTTTGGGGTAAAGATAAACTCTTAGGGAGTATGTCTTAATTCCACTGAGAGTCCTAAATTAGCAGGAGTCCTAAGTCCATTAGGACCGGGTTCCTGTTGGGACTAGGATTGGATTGGCTATAAAAGAGAGGCACCCCCATGGGTCTAAGGTACGTTTTTGATACTCAAGTTAGGGAGTTAAGTACTGGATTATCCTTGAGAGATATACTGACTTGATCGTCGGAGTACCCCCGGGTGGTCGAAACCACCGCCGGAGTCTTTTCCTTCTGTGCAGGTTACAAGGAGTCGTCTACTCTGCCAGTGTTCTTCTGCTGAATCACTAAGGAGGGCAGTGTGATCGGAAATTCACTCACACAATCCCAATTAACAGTAAACTAGCAATAAGTCCTAATTTTTTAAACCAAGAACACTGCTGGCTACTCAATTCTCAAATCAAAAACCTAATGCTGTATTTGGTTAGGAAATTTGAGAAGAGATTTAGAAACCGAAATGAAAAAGGTAAGTAAAAAGTAAATAAAATATATTTATATTTCACTTAATTTTACATAACTTTTATTTTTTTAAAATTTTTTTAATTTTTTAAATCCCTTTCCAAATCCCTTAACTAAACACAGCGCAAATTCAAACATTCAAATCGATTATCACAAGCCCTAAATCAATATATATACATATATATACACAGAGAGCTTGTATATATATATAACTTATAAATAATTCAAATCTTTTATTCCCTCCACATGGATTTCACAATGAATTTTCCGTACTAAAAAGCTATTGGGTAATTATTGTACGTGTTATCCTCAAGGATAAGGAATACATCTAGGCGACCTATTTATGGTATTATCCTATGAGATATCCCTTTACAATTTTGTTACAAACACAAAAATTAAATACAAAATTGAACATCAAATATGCATCATTCGCCACGATTTGTTGTTGGAGTTCACTTTTCTATATTCGTAGATTTGATTTTAGATTACCTTACTTTTAAGCGTAAATTACACTCACCTCTCCTGAAATTTAAAAATAATACAATTAGTTTTATATTTTTGATATAATTATACTGGTCTTCTCTTGATATTTTAATTTGTGTAACAGTTAGACAATCTTTCATCAATAATTTGTTAGTTGTATGAATAAAAAAATGATATTATAATCTTTTTTTTACTAAAATGTATTTTTGTCTTTGTTTATTTCATTGTCTACTTACCATAAGCATTAGTTTTTGTCAATTAGTCTTATTAAAATAGAAGCCAGTATAATTTCGTCAAAACTATAAGATTGATTGTATATTTCTCAAACCTCAGGGGAGGTGAGTGTAATTTTTCCCTACTTTAAACCATCCAAAGTATAAATACTATATGTTGTCTGATCATTTGTATGCAACATTTGAGCACTGCAAGTGAATTACTGAGTGAGTCTCCTCTTGGCAACCAGTGTTGTAGTTGCCTGTGAAGAGTATCATCACTGTTTGCCAAAGGAGATTTGCTTATTAATTTCATGTGCAATATTGCTTCAAAGGTATTATAATCAGTTCCATTTATATATTTCATTTCTCAGGAATACACATTCATGAAGATTAGGCTTTGACAACAAACAAGATCAAGTTTAACAGTTGCTTATTCTAAGACTCCTAGGTCAGACTAGGACTCCTCCGTCAGGGTGTCAGGAAAGAAGGTACGAGACAAATTTTACCTAGATGGTAAGTTAAGTTTTAATAGATTAAATGATTACTAAAACATTATTTAATATAGTCCAATTAATTTAATAAAAAACTAGTATCGATCTGACCATGTTACTCTCTTCTCATAAATTTATATAATTATTCGAATATTAGTAACTGTTCTTAGCCTCATAAAACTTCACTAGTCCTTCAATTTAAAAAATTGTAATAAATGCACATAAGAAATCAATCTCTTGTCTCTAACAAAATTTAATTGTTTTTAGCAAAGGTTTTTCTTGTTTACTATTATCTCACACTATTTATGTAGACTATATTTCTTATTTATTAGAAGGTTTTTAAATACGTAATAACCAATATTGTTTACTGGATTTCAGATAAGATTTTGGAGACGAATACATGTGGCATTAAAATTTGAAAGGATACCAAATAGGCTTTCCAAAAATTTTGGGGCTGCTAAATTTAATTTGGAGGTCACTTCATGGGATACAATAATTTTTGGAAGATTGAACACATAAAAATAAGTTTTATTATATTTGTTTTTAAAAAATTTAGACAATTATTTTTAAAGTTATATTTGTCGTTTAAAGACAAATATGATAATATTATGTGGCTATGATAATCGGAGCAATGTAATTATATATATATATATTTTTTTTTATTTCTTTTTATACAAATGCGCATACAATAAATAAATTGGATCTTCGGAGTGGATCCATGGTGTACAAATGGGCCTAGATTGGATCAGTCCAGTCTACTACTGTGGACTTGGACAAGAGGTTATTCATTGGTCCTAGGGCATCATGGCTAGGTGATATGCAAGGGAGGTTGTGATTGGTGGAAAGAGTGAGATTCACGATTTTGTAGTCGGAGCTTGGAGAGCAATAAAGGGCATGACAATTGGTTATTGGCAAGTGGCAAGGACATGTGGTGCTCTTGGAGGAACTAATAATTTTTTGGACTAGATCCAATCCACTATGTAGACTACGTGGGTTGGAACTGTCTTTAGCCAACTATTGTGAATTGTCTCCAGTCCACTATTGTGGATTAGACCTTGCAGTTTGGGTACGTGAAGTTCACCACTAATACTATTTTGATGATTCAATCCATTTATCTTTTAAGGCTTTGTAGATCATTTGTGAAATTGCTATCTTTTAAACATCCAAATCCATTGAAGACTAAATTCAACTCTATAATTTAGTAATTAAAGCTGAATATATTAAAGCGAAAATCGATTACTGTTAGTTTGATAACGATAATTCATATTTTTTAAATGACTTTTAAAATATAAGTTATTAATTACAAAAATGTTAAGTTGCAATATTCTTACTTACTGATTAATTTTATAACTATTTATGAATAAATATTGATGTGTACTGTTATGACCGTACCACCGTTACCGCTATGCCATTGCTACCACCACCATCACCATCATGTTACCACCAAAGCTACTACCACCGTCACCAACCCTCCACCCCTACCTATTACCACTATCTTTCCATCAACACTATCACAACTCTCTACCTCCACTATCAGTCACCATCACGTTGACCACTACTACCTCGCTCCCACAACATACAAATTCTAAAAGAAATTTTGGAAAATAATAAATTTGAAATTTCATCTTGTACATATCAATCAATTTATTTTAATACAACATTTAAATTTTTATCAAATTTAAAGAATTCAACTTTTAATTTTCATCATTCAATTTTTAATTTTTAATTTTTAATTTTACCAAACATCGCATAAATTAGGATTTGAATCATTTACAAACAAAATAAATATCAAATGATTTTTTGAATCCAAGTCATTAAAAAAGAAAAACCTCTTTACAACTTATATTTTTCTTTTTCAAATAAATATGGAATACTTACGTAGTGTTTGATATCTCAATTTAACACTGAAAATTAAATGTATTAAATGAAAATAAATAAATTTTATTTGAAAACAATAATTCATATCACTTAAAATTTTAACTCCTAAAATATTAAAATTTGAAAAAAAAAATTTAGTAGTAGGATTGTTAAGGTGCCGTTTGGTAACACTTACGTTTTCAGTTTTCTGTTTATATTTACAAAAATTTTAAAAACTCAAATAAAAACTTGTTTGGTAAAATTTTTAATTTATAAATCAATGGTCTCAGTTTATAAATTTGGCCAAAAAATGAAAACACAAAAAATGTGTTTCCGTTTTAAGTTTTAAGTTTTTTTTTTTTACCACCAAACACTAGCCACTACCCGCCATCATTTTCCACCACCGTCTTCCACCACCACCACCCGCCACTATTTTCCACCACTGTCTTCCGCCACCACCACCACTACCCACCCCCCACCAACCACCACCCGCCTCCACTACCACCCACCACCCACCTGCCACACACTTGCTGCCACCACCCATCCCTCGCCACCACCACCACCACCACCACTACCTACCACCCACCTGTCATCCACCCGCCACCACCCACCACTCGCTACTACCATCCACCGCCCGCCACCACCACCCGCAATCTACTTGTCACTACCACTCACCATCTACCTACCACCACCATCTACTACTTGCCACCTACCCGCCATCACCATCCACCACCTACCACCACCACCACTTCCACCATCACCCACCACCTACCCGCCACCCACCTACCACCACCACCACCACCCACCATCACCACCACCACCACCTACTCGCTACCACCTACCACCCGCCATGTCACCTACCAACCCACCCACCACCACCCGCCACCTACCCGCTACTACCTACCACCACCCGCCATCTGCCACCCACCTGCCACCACCACCCGCCACCGTCACCCACCTACCCACCATCACCATCCACCACCCACCACCACCATCCACTATCCACCATCACCCGCCATCTGCCACCCACCTGCCACCACCACCACCACCACCACCACCAACTCGCTACCACCCACCACCCGCTACCGTCACCCACCTACCCACCATCACCACTCACCACCCATCCGCCACCCACCTGCCACCACCACCCGCCACCACCCTCACCACCACCCACTTGCTACCACCCACCACCGGCCACCGTCACCCACCCACCCATCCACCCACCACCACTACCCGTCACCTACCTGCCACCACCACCCATCCGCCACTACCCACCACCACCCGCCATCCGCCACCCACCTGCTACCACCAACCATCGTCGTCGCCGCCACCACCACCCACTCGCTACCACCCACCACCCGCCACCGTCACCCACCCGCCACCACCCACCACCCACCGTCACCACTTTCCACCACCGTCTTCCGCAGCCACTTGCCACCACTTGCCATTTCTCACTCTTTTTTATATTTTTAAATTTTTTTAAACATTTTGTCAATTACCAAATGCGTTTGTAGTTTATGTTTTTCTAAAAATAAACAAAAAATAAACAAAAACCAGTTTATAAAATTTTTGTAAATATAAACTGAAAACATAAACGTTACCAAACATACCCTAATTAATACTAACTTAATTTATAATTGTTTATGCATAAACATTGATGTGCATCGTTATGACTTCACCATCATCGCCATCACTACCACTACTAGACTCACACCATCATCAATGCCACCACTGCCACCAGTATCGCCACTGCCACCATTATACCACCACCATTGCTAGTGCCCTTGCTGCCATTCCACTACTACTACTACTATCACCACCACTACCATCATCACCATTGTCATTGTAGTAACAAGTACTACCACAATTTCACAACCACCACAACCACCACCATTGCGACTACTACCACTACAACCTCTCCACCACCACTAACACAACCATACACCATCACCATCACCATCACCATCACCATCACCACTAATGCCATACCCGTCACTAGGATCACCACAACTAATATCTCTCCATCTTCAACTCTACCACTATCACTATTGAGGCCATAGCCACCATCAGTGCTGCTACTGTAGCCACCTCCACTACCACCAACTTGGATTTTAAATAAAAAAAAAATAATGAAAATAATTCACCGTCCGATAACAAATACCAAAAGATATTAGGCAAGTCAAAACACAACTAATAACTAACATTTGCCGATCCAAAAAAAAAAAAAAAAAAGTCAAAACACAAGTTTATTATATGTAATTCACTAATTATGTGTTAAGGTTTGTTAAGCATATATTAGAATGAAACACAACCATCCAATATATTCTACACTTCACCAAAACCAAATTATTGGCCAAACAAAAAGAAAAGACCAAAAACACTTTTTTCATAGGCCAACCCCATACACATCACAAAGGCTGTGTGATCAAAATTACAGGACCACATCTCTCTTACAACTTACAAAAAGAAGTGGATTATGCTGAGAATATGCTATTTGCACGAGGAAAAGAAAAAAACCCTAGAATCTTCTCATCAACTATAAATTTGTTTCAAACCTAGAACTTGGTCATCATCGTCACAGTAGTGGCGAATGACATAGTGTATGGATCCATTACAGGGCACATTCCTCCTTTGGCAGGCGGCTTCTGAACTACATATGATTTATCTCATAAGCAAGAAAAGTAAGCTTACTGCCAAAGGAGATTTGCCCTGCAATTCACTTCTACAATCATTCCTCCCAAGTTTATATGTCCTAGAAGCTGGTAAAAACTTTCTTTCACTTGAAATATCGCATTAGTATTCCATTTAAACTATCTCAAGTCTTTTCCTCCATTTTTTTTATGAGCAAAAAGAATAAATTCTATTGATGTATTACAAAAAAGTGTTATAGTAGAACATCATACATCAAAAAAAAAAACAATATGAGTAGTAATAGTAGGGGTAGATTGTATTTTCCGAATCTCTCTCGATATATTTCATCTTTCCATACTTTTAATTTTATATTTTTACGCTATGTTTGGTTGGGAGATTTAGAGAGGTATTTGAAAAGAGAAAGGGAAAATGTATGTGAAACTAAGTGCAATGTAGATATATTTTATTCATATTTCATCTACTTTTTTTATTTTTCTTTCCAAATTCTTTCTCAAATCTTCCAACCAAACATAGCATAAATGAAGTTTTCACTATACTGATCAAAAAAGTAAAGAAAAATGGGTGGACAAGCCTTTTCCTGCATAAAAGCATTCATAAGCATGCAGGATGCTCTTTGTGTGTTTGCAGCAAGGTTTCAAATATGGACATTTACTTATTGTATTGCCCGTTATGTATTAGAATTTTAGATTTTTTATACATGTCTCAATACTATTATTTATTATTATGGTTCGCAAATTCTAGACATTCAACTGTCGAAAACCCTTGGAGCATTTTTAGTATAAGGAGACGATTTATTTACACTAGTAGGGACTTGTTTGGCTCACTATTCTGATGCTGCCTTGGTGAAAGGTAATGTGACCATCTTAATAAGTGCTATGGGTTATTATATATATTTATTTTAATTTTTTTATCAAAAAAGATATTTATTGATGCAAATCAAAATGCTAATACGAGACTCTTCATTTTTTGTTGGTTTCCTAGGATTGTTTTTAGCTTCATCATATTTGGATGGGATCTTAGATGACTTGAATTCAAGATTTTAGATCTTATTCACACGTCTTTACTGCTTGACTAATCTTGGAGTTTGTTGCATTTGGCCCTCTTTTATTTTTGTGAGGATGATGTACTATCTGTATAATTTGTTTTTTCATCAGTAACAAAATTATATTTTGGGTAGTGTTGGCCCTCTTTTGGGAAATGTTGTTTCTCTAATATTGTAATTATTTGGAGTAATATATTTTTTCTTTGCTGGTCTAACCAAAAAAAAAAAAAAAAACTAATTTTCACTTATCAATAAATAAATAGATAAGTATGCACATTCTAAAGTAATACAATGGGTCTACAGATTCAGAAAAATAACTAGAAAAACATCAAGAATTTCCAATCAATTTATTCATACTATGGGTCCACAACAACTTCAAATATACATCAATGATCCAATCTTCAAGGCATTGTTTTGATTGATTTTTTTGGGATAGTAGACTTTCTAAAAGTCATATTTAAGCCAATAAGAGTAAGCCAACTTTTTAGGCTCCTCTTTTTTTTTTTTTTTAAAAATACAAAAATGGGTTTATTTTTGTTTTTAGTGGACTTTATTATTAAAAATAAATAAATTTTATAACGTGATCCAGTTTAGACTAATCTAAAAAGTTTTTTCAAAAATTAACATAATTTTAAAAAAAAAAAAAAAAAAAAAAAAACACTGAAGACAAAAATAAGTCAAACTAAATAAAAAGAGTCCATAAAATGTTTTGCTATCAGCATGTAATCACTAATAGAAGCTATTCAGGCCATACTGATAGTCTACATTGAGATTGAAAGGAAAAGGACTATTACAATTTAGTAAATGCATTCTTCTATATGAATGAATTCCATAATTTGACGGTCATCCCACACTACAAAATATGAGGGTTTTAGTGAACAAATTTATTTGTATCTGATAATGAAAATTTTGTTGCAAAAAAAAATTTGGAGACCAATTCCTGTTGTTGTAAGGATCTAAAAGGTTGTTTTGAAATTTTTTTTTAAAAAAAAAAAAAAAAGACTTGTAGTGACAAAATTTAGAAAATATCGCTAGTAAAAGACTTGTGCTGCTGGTTTTATATCTGGTGTGGGGAAGGGATAAGTTGGTCTGGTTTGAGCCTTCTGTATTTTGTTGTGGGCTGCTGGTCTTATATCTGGTGTGTGGCAGACCTAAGTTGGTCTGGTTTTGGTCTACTGTATGTCTGGTTGACTGCTGATTTCAGGAGGGCTGGGAGATGGGCTGCTCTGTGTAGGAGGAGGTTGGAGCTTAGTGTTGTGAAGGTATCAAATAAGTCTGCTGCTGCAATTTAGCTACTTGTAATGATGCTTTGTGATGGATGGGTGGGAATTGGTTTGGAGCTTTTGTCACTGCTGCAGCATGTTTTATTCAAGTTAGTGTTGTTCTTCAGTCAGAGCATCCCTGTTTTGCAGCTCTGATGGAGGCACAGTTTGTAGGTCTGCAGTGGTATTGTCATGTTGTCTTCAATACCACATGAGGCTGTGCTGCAAGCCTATTGTAGAAACTAGGTAGTTGGAGCATGTCTATCTGCTGCTGTTTTTGGAGCATTATTTTGTACAGAGGAATTTGATCTGCTGCTGCGTATGAATTGGTGTTTTTTGTTGTGTTGGTTTCTCACTAACTAGGAGGTTGGAGCTTTTTCTAGCTCCAAACTCCTCTTTATTGATGTTTTCCTATCATCTGTAATTTATGCGGTCCATCAATAAAGCTTTCTTTTGTCGATAAAAAAAAAAAAAAAAAAAAAAATGCACTTTCGAGGTAAAAACAATTTGGTGCAAAAATATGCTTACTTTTTTAGACAAAATTTTTGGTTTCACGAGGATAGTTTTTCATCATCACTAAATGTTTAATTTTATTGCTAAAAATATAATAATGACATTTTTTGAAACAAAAATATTTCTTCCATAAAAAATATTTTTTTCCATAAATTTCTATGTCTAAAACCTTAATTTATTGTAGTGACTTTTTGGTTTTGCTTTGTGCATAATGGAGGAAGGGTACCGGTTGTGCCTAGAATCACAATAGGAACCATGTGCCCTTTCTGGGCTCATCTTTAGATTATTTTCATAATTTGAGTTGTTCATTTTATAGGATTTGTTAATTGAATAAATCATTCTTGCAAAAAAATCAAGTTGATCAAAAATTAATAATCATATATTAAATTTAAATCGTATTAATCCTAAAAAAATGATCATATATTAAATCATCTGCAAGTGACATATATCTTTCTTATTTAAAATGAATTTATTTCTATCATTTGCAGTGATTTTTTATTTATTTATTTTAAAACTTGTTATTGTTGTGTTAAAATAAAAAAAGGTCTCAAATATGTCGGTCACGTGACGCACATGCCTAAATTGGGTGCAATGTGCACTTATTTATTTGCAGAATCGATATGCATGGTTACATATAGAAAAAGAAAAAAAAAATTTTGACATCTTCTATTTCTAACACCAAAAGAAAATAAAGAATTGTGTTCTCAAAATAACATTAAAAAAAATGCTCCGATAACACATGCTCCGTGTGTTTCCTAAATAATATTCCACATAATTTTTTGTGGATGTGTAAGAATTTCAGAATTGCAAGTTTGTATTCATCTCGATTGAGGTATAAATAAGGATCACAGTGATAGAATCTAAATGATTATGCTTATACGCAAGCCTAAACATATATAATGGGATATTTCCAAAAATACAAAGGTCAAAACAGAGCTCATTGGTGGTTGTCTAACACTCGCCGGCAAACTCAATGATAAAAGTTTTATAACAATTTGAGAATTGCTTCTTTGTCTTCATCTGCATTGAGAAATAAATAATGATTATAATGATAAAAGTTTTATAGTTTGATTTTTAGAATCTTATTTTTTTAATTTTTTTTTGAAAAGAAATAAAAAATAATAATTTAGTGAAAAAAATAATAAATGAAGGCACTTATCATTTTTATAGGGCTTTACGTTTTTGAGAGTGAATAATTTTTTAAAAATTCAAAAATACCCTTTTAATATTTATTTTGTCAAACTGTTTTTTTTTTTTTTTTTTTTAAAATTTTTTGTAAATTTTATAAAACTGATTTTAAAATTGAAACCAAACTGAACCCTCAGAATTATGCCTGCAGACAAGCCTAAAATCTCTCTCTCTCACTCTCTCTCTCTCTCTCTCTCTCTATATATATATATATATATACACACACTAGCGGCCGGACACACGCGATGCATATGCAAACTCGTTTGGAGTTATAGTATGAAATTCAATTTTTTTTTTTTCTGATTCTGCACATATGAATCATATGTATAACAATATAATTATGTCTAATATAATATTTGATATTAAGAATACTGAATTATTTATACTATTATTAAAAGCCAACAGCTACTTTGGAGTCTTGAAGCCATACTCTCATAATTTTTTTACTAATTTTCCCAAAATAACCTTAACTTTTTCAATAATTATACTATTTTTAAAATTATATAAATTTATAATTAAGGGTAAAATCATAAATTACTAACTCACAAAATATAACAATTGCATAACTGCCCTACATTGAATAACTTCCCACCTTTCACAAAGATTTCATCATCATGGACTTCTTGCTACAACTCAGTTTTAATTTTTGCTAAAAATTTTCCATTTTCTTTTTCAAACTTATTCATTTTCATTTGGAACTTATTGAAAGAACGTTTTTTCTTTTCTTTTTTTATTTATTTATTTATTTATTTGGAGGAGAAACACTAATCAAGTACATTGCAATCATATGATTCTATTGCAAGTTGGTAGAGTGATTGTCCAAAGTATATATGCACTACTCATCTTACAATGTAAGTATAATATTATTAATTATAATTTTTATTTTCTTCATTACAAAGTTCAATTATGTAATCAAGGTTTTTGGAGGAAAAAACATAAAAAATAATTAGTATTCGTAAAATTTGTTTTGATTTATATATTTGATCTCTTAATAGTGTTCAAGTTCTTTTTTTTTTTGGGGGGGGGGGGGGGGGGCATAAAACATATTCAGTTCAGGAAAATTTTTTTTTTTTTTTTAACCGT
The DNA here is from genome assembly GCA_022316695.1 of Camellia oleifera. Classification (NCBI taxonomy): domain Eukaryota; kingdom Viridiplantae; phylum Streptophyta; class Magnoliopsida; order Ericales; family Theaceae; genus Camellia; species Camellia oleifera. The sequence continues at coordinate 31,572,841 of CM039308.1, forward strand.
AAGTATATAACAAATCTCTTTATCTCTAAGTGTTTTGTATTATACGATTCATTATTATTTTTATTCTCTTCATTAAACTTTTGTTTGTTTTGTGTATAAATTTAGTTTTTTAAAAGTTGGTTTGTTTGTTTGTTTAATTTTGTGTGTGTATTTTTTTTTTTTTATTTAAAAATCAATGTTCTTAATTGGTTTGTTTGGTTGATTAATTTTGTATGGGTATTTTATTTATTTTTTTCTTTTTTGTATGTTTTTAATAAAATCTCTTTGACTATGAGGGTGCAAAGTGTCATGGGTTTATACTTTTTTATTTTGTGTGTTTCTATATTTTTATATATTCAATTTTTTTATAAAAAATAAAATAAAATTGCGAAGCATAAAATGTGTGCAATTATTTATACTTAGACTTGAGTTAAATAGATTGGGGTTTTCTAGTTTCACTTTTTTAAACTTTTGTTTGTTTTTTTTTTTTAATAAAATTTTGGTTTGTTTGTTTACTTCGGTGTTTGTGTTTCAAATTCAATGTTTTATGTGTTTTGGATTTATAGTGATTCCGGTTTTGATCCGACTTTTTTTTTTTTTTTTTATATATAAAAAAAAAACATGCACAATAATAATAATAAACAAATATTCTTTTAAAAAAATTTCAAACCTAATACTCTTAGAATACTTACAGTAGCCCAAAAAAAAAAAAAAATACTTACAGTAAAAAAAAGATTTGATTTACATAAAGAAAAATAATAGTTACAGTAAAATAGATTTGATATAAACGAAGAAAAATAATAATTTATTTTTTTCCCCAAGGAACGTAATAACATAATGAAACTTTTTATTTTATTTTACTTCTTAATGAAGAAAATAAAAAAAATTAATTAATAGTGTACACACAAAATATCAAAATACAAACCCATACTCTTGGAACACTTACAATGAAAAATATTTGATATATACAAATAAAAATAATAATAAACTATTAATATAAAAAAATAATAAAACTGTAAAAAAAAAAAAATAACAACAACAACAACAACAACGACAACAATAACAAAAAATTTTAAGAATGCTGAATTGTTTTTTTAAAAACACACATAAAATTAAGAAAACAAAAAACCAATTTTTTGAAAACATAAATTATAACCACACAAACACAAATTTTTTCAAATATATAAACCCAAGGCTCTTAAAACACTTATAACCAAAGAGAATTGATATATACAAAGAAAAATAATAGTAAAACCTATTTATTTATATTTTTTATCAGCAAAATAAAATATTTATTGATGAAAAAAGTAAAGTCCTATGCACAATTACATCAACAAATCAGGGAAGTGCACTACACATCAAAGCTAACCTCCACAATCCCAACTAATAGGTTGGCACCGTCAAGAAAAACCAATATAAAAAAGAGTAATTTTTTTTATTAAATGTTTTTAATAACACTGAATCTTTTCTTAAAAAATAAAAAAATACACACAAAATTGAGGAACCCAAACAAGCGTTTTTTTAAAACTACAAACCCAAGTCAATTTAAACATTACAAACCGAATACTCTTATTAGAACACTTACTGTCAAAGAGATTTGATACACATACATAAATAAACAGTGAAACAGATTTGATATACACAGAGAAGAAAAATAATAATAAACTTGTATTGTATTTTTTTTTCTCTCTCCAAGGAACTATTTATTTTCTATAAAAAGTATAATTAATAGTACTACACAAAAAAAATATAAAAATACAAACTCAAAACACGGAACACTTATAATCACAGAGATTTGATAGACAGGCCAAAAAATAAACTAAACAGTCACAATGAAACAAATTTAATATGCAGAAAGAAAATCAACCATTATAGTTAAAAAGATTTGATATACATAAAAAAAAAAAATACTAAAATATTAATATAAAATTTAAATAAATAGAAACCCAAAAACCAAACGTGGAAGCCCAAGACTATTCTCAAGCATCTCACCAAGTCCACTATCATTGGGACCATTCTCGCTTCATCGCTCAGTCTCTCTTCGACAAGAAGGTACTCTCTCTCTCTCTCTCTCTCTCTCTCTCTCTCTCTCTCTCTCTCTCTCACATATATTTTTAGTTACTTTTTTGATTCCTTTGATTTTTGGTGATGGTTAACTTTGTATCTGTGGTGTTGATTTGGTAGTTGTCGAGAGAGCAAGCATCTGCAGATCCTGATAATTACTTCAATTTGGAACTGCATGAGTCTCTATTTAAATGCCACATGACAATGGCTTCAAGACTCCAAAATAACTGTCGCCTTTTAATAATAATAGAATAGATAGATATATAATAAGATATTTTCAAATATAAAAAAGGTCGAAGGAGAGCTTATTAAGGCCATTGTCTGTACAGCATGTCCCAAAATTGTGGTTTATAGCCACAAGTCGATGAGTAGTTCTATTTAATTTTCTCATATAGCCTTTGTTAGGCACTTAGGCTTTTTAAGGGAGCTTTTTTGATAAATTCATTTTCTAAGAGCTTTATTCCATCCAACCCATATTCTTTTTGACTATTCCATTAGGTTCAATTGGAGATAAGAAGACCAAAATACCCTTTTCATCTACTTATGTTCTATTTAGTTCACATTATTTTCTCATATTTCAAGTAAGTCTTATTGGTGACATAATTACCAAAATACCCCTAATGTGAATGTTCACACCGTCAATGTGAATGTTCATATCGTCAATGTGTAGGGGCCCGGCTTATGTCAATCCTCGTGGGTGCCCGGAAAAATTCGGGTCGAGCCGGGCCGGCCCACAGGCCAAAAAAATAGGCCCGGCCCGGCCCGGCCCGTTGATAATGTGAATATTCACATTGACAAGTTAATATTCACATTGATAGGAGTGTAAAATTGACCCGCGGCCCGAAGCCAGCCCGCCACCCGGAGCGGGCCCGGGCCGGCCCGTTCATAATGTGAATATTCACATTGACATATCAACATTAACATTGATAAGAGTGTAAAATTAGCCTGTGACCTTGTGGGCAGCCGAAGCCTGGGCCCGGGGGCCCGACCCAGCCCGTTGACAATGTGAATATTCACATTGACATATTAACATTCACATTGATAGGAGTGTAAAATTAGCCCGTGGCTTGTGGCCGGCCTGAAACTCGCCCGTGGCTCGTGGGCTGCCCTGGGCGGACCCGGCCCGACCCGCTGATAATGTGAATATTCACATTGATATGTTAACATTCACATTAATAAGAGTATAAAATTAGTCCGCGAAATAAACCCCATATGAACTTACAAAAGGTAAATTGTACCATTTAGTTCATTTATATATGTAGATTGAACAGAAGCCCTATACTTATACTATGTAAAAGGCGAGATATCCTAATTTTGTGATTGACTTTTTCAGTAATTTTATTTCTAAAATTTTATTTTAAAATCTATGTAATGAATTTTTTAAAGAAAATCTTAAAAGTTTAATATTTTTAGGTTCTATCGACTAGAGGAACCCGAAAAGTAAAAGATAAACAGAAAGTTTGAAAAAAATGTTTATCAAAAAAAAAAAAAAAAACCAAAAGCCAAAATGACTTGATTTTTTTGACTTTTTTGTTGGCTCTTTTTTTTTTTTTAAATTATTTATCTTTAGAGAAATTTTAATTTTATTTCTTTATTTATTTTTAATTCTTCTACACTAGAGAGATCAAAAAGTAAGAAATTCTAACACAAATTTAAGAAAAAATCACTATATATAATTTTAAAAAAGATTTTTATTGATAAGTCCAATTTAGAAGTGTTTTAATCCAAGAAGTCCATGAAGGAAGTTTTTAACCCATTTAGTCCCATATATGTATAGTTTTATTCCATAAAGTTCATTTTCTTGATTTACACTATTTTCTTGGACACATATGCCCTTATATTCAATTTTGATACCCTTATAAATATTTTTTGAAGGATTAGCAATTTAATGATGTGAAAATTTATATTTTAAAATTCACATTGGTAGAAATGTAAAATTGGCCCGTGGGCGGCCTGAAACCTACCGACGAGCCGGGACGGGCCCGGCCCGTTGACAATGTGAATATTCACATTGACATGTTAACATTCACATTAATAGGAGTGTAAAATTGGCCCGCGTCCCGTGGTGGGGCGAAACCCGCCTGCAGCCCATGGGCGGGCCCGGTCCGACCCGTTGACAATGTGAATATTCACATTGACATGTTAACATTCACATTGATAAGAGTATAAAATTAGTCCGCGACCCATGGGCGGCCAAAAGCCCGCCAGCAGCCCGGGACGGGCCCGGCCCGGCCCGTTGACAATGTGAATATTCACATTGACATGTTAACATTCACATTGATAGGAGTGTAAAATTAGCCCGCGTCTCGTGGCTACCCGAAACCCGTCCACGGCCCGTGGACGGCCCGGGGCGGTCCCGGCCCAACCTGTTAACAATGTGAATATTCACATTGACATGTTAACATTCACATTGATAAGAGTATAAAATTGGCTAGCAGCCCAGGGCAAGCCCGACCCGACCCGGCCCGTTGACAATGTGAATATTCACATTGACATGTTAACATTCACATTAATACGAGTGTAAAATTGGCCCCTGTCCCGTGGCGGTGCGAAACCCGCCCGCGGCCCATCGGCGGCCCGGGACGAGCCCGGCCCGACCCGTTGACAATGTGAATATTCACATTGACATGTTAACATTCACATTGATAAGAGTATAAAATTAGCCTGCGGCCCATGGGCAGCCAAAAGCCCGCCTGCGGCCCAGGGCTGGCCCGGCCCGTTGACAATGTGAATATTCACATTGATATGTTAACATTCACATTGATAAGAGTGTAAAATTGACCCGCAACCCATGGGCGGGCCGAAGCCCGACCGAAGCCCGAGGCGGGCTTGGCCCGACCCGTGACAATGTGAATATCCACATTGACATGTTAACATTCACATTGATAGGAGTGTAAAATTAGCCCGCGCCCCGTGGCTGCTTGAAACCCACCCACGGCCCGTGGACAGCTTGGGGCGGGTTTGGCCCGGCCTGTTGACAATGTGAATATTCACATTGACATGTTAACATTCACATTGATAAGAGTGTAAAATTGGCCCGTGACCCGTGGGTAGCCCGAAGCCCGACCTCGGGCCGGGGCGGGCCCGGCCCGTTGGCAATGTGAATAGTCACATTGACATGTTAACATTCACATTAATAAGAGTGTAAAATTGGCCCGCAGCTTGTGGGCGGCCCGAAGCCAGACCGCAGCTCGAGGCGGGCTTGGCCCGACCTGTGACAATGTGAATATTCACATTGACATGTTAACACTAACATTGATAGAAGTGTAAAATTTGTCCACTGTCCGAAACTTGCCTGCAGCTCGGGGTAGGCCCGGACCCAAACTCGGGCCGCCCCGGGCCGCCCATGGGACGTGAGTCAATTTTATATTCTTATCAATGTAAATGTTAACATATCAATGTGAATATTCACATTGTCAACAGGCCGGGCCGGACCCGACTCGGGCCGCCCACAGGCCGTGAGCGGGTTTCGGGCAACCACGGGGCACGGGTTAATGTTACACTCTTATCAATGTGAATGTTAACATGTTAATGTGAATATTCACGTTGTCAACGGGCCGGGCCGGGTCGAGCCTAACCCGGTCCGGGGCCAGGCTTCGGGCTGCCCACGGGTCGCGGGCCAATTTTACACTGTTATCAATGTTAATGTTAATATGTCAATGTGAATATTCACATTGTCAACGGGCCGACCTGGGCCCGCCCTGGGCAGCGGGCGGGCTTCGGGCCGCCCACGGGCCACGAGCCAATTTTACACTCCTATCAATGTGAATGTTAATATATCAATGTGAATATTCACATTGTCAATGGGCCGGGCCAGGCCGGGCTCGCCCCGGACCGCCCACGGGCTTCGGGCCGCCCATGGGACGCGAGTCAATTTTACACTCTTATCAATGTGAATGTTAACATGTCAATGTGAATATTAACATGTCAATATTAATGTTAACATGTTAATGTAAAAAATTAAGTTAATTGAATATTGGTATGCACATGATCAAACTATATTTTTTATTTTTTATATGAATGATTTACAAATCAGACTCTACAAATTAAATCATTTAAATTATAAGATTGACCCTGAGGTGGGCCCACATAAGGCAAACGGTACAGTCCTTGCTATAATTAAATTAAACTAGTAGCCCAACACATGCGATACATGTGCAAACTTGTTTAGAGTTATAATATGAAATTCATATTTTTTTAAACACACACAAAAGTAAACGAACAAAGGCCTCGTTTGACAAATTTTTAAGTCTAAGGCCTCGTTTGACAACTTTTTATTTTAGCCAAAAAGTTAAAAAAAAAATCACTATAAGTTATCACATCACACTTTCTATTTTTTTTACACATCTTTTCGTAAAAAGTTAAAAAATTATTAAAATAGTCTATTTCTAAACGAGGTCTAAGTTTAAATAATTGCACATATTTTATGCTTCACGATTTGATTTTTTTTTTTTTTGTTTTTTGAAGGAACCTCATAACATAATGGATCTTTTTATTTTCTATGAAAAGTATGATCAACTCTAATACACAAAAAAAATACAAAAATACAAAAATACAATTCAAATGATCACAAATTTTTTATACACATTCAAAAAAATTTAAAATGCTTAAATTTTTTTTTTAAACAAACAAACGAAACAATGACTCTTAAAACTAAAACAGATAAAGAGATTTGATATACATGTACAGTTTTAAAAAAAATTAAAACAAATTTACAAAAAATCAATTTTACGAACATTGATTATTTTTTGTACTATTTTTTTAAACAAACAAATCAAATTTTTTTTTTTTTAAACACACAAAAGTAAACAAACAAATCAGTTTTCTTAAAAAAAAAAAAAAAAAAAAAAAAAAAAAAAAAAAAAAAAACTAACTAAAGCTTTAAAAATGAAATAGAAAAGCCCCAAACTATTTAAGTCTAAGTTTAAGTCTAAACAATTGCACACATTTTATGTTTTGCAATTTTTTGTTACAAAAAAAAAAAAAAAAAAAAAAAATTGAATATAAACTTATTTTATATATATATATATTTGAAGGACCCTGATAACATAATAGATCTTTTTATTTTCAAAGAAAAGTATGATTAACAGTAATATACAAAAAAAACACAAATACAAATTCAAATGATCAAGGAAGAAACGCTAAATTTTTTAAACACACTCAAAAAATTTAAAAAACTTAATTTGTTTTTTTAAACAAACAAATTAAACCATTGACTCTTAAAACTGAAACAGATAAAGAGATTTGATATACATACACTTACAGTTAAAAAAAAAAATTACAAAAAATCAATTTTACAAACACTGATTATTTTTTGTACTTTTTTTTCCCCAAAGAACCTGAACACTATTAATGAAGAATAAAAATTATAATGAACCTTATTACACAAAACGCTTAAAGATAAAGAGATTTGATGTACACTTACAATGAAAATAAAACAATAAACAAATAAATCAAATCCAAACAATTGCATCAAAACACAACAATAAACAAATAAATCAAATCCAAACAATTGCATCAAAACACATAAGATTGATGTATACATTAATTTGAATTCAAAATAAACAAATCTACAATGTGACAAATGTTATTTAGCAATAGTTCTTTTCACCACTAACACAATTCAAATTGTTGTCCCATTCCCCTTGGACTCTACAATACCATAGTTTCTTACTCCCAAACTCTACCATGTTCAACAATTTATTTGCCAGGTCATTTGTGTTTGTGCATCTCGATATAGAAAAATTTGAGTCAGACCCATAAAAAACATGAAAATTAAGCATTTAGTGTTTAATCAAATACACTTGCAAAAGTTCCATTTTTCAACCACAAAATAGAACTACAATAAATTTTGTGAATGATAAATTGTACATTTGTCTTCATACCTGTGGGAGCCAGAAAATTATAGGTACCAGCTTATTGGGCCTAACCCAAACAAGGCTTGCTAAAGCCCCAACTATTGGGCCTATTCGGCCCACCCCCGTCTATAAAAGGAAGGGACCTCATAACATACAGGCATGTTCTCATCTCTCTACACACAACACACACACCCCTTCAAATGCATATACTATCTCTTCCTTAATACAGGGACTGACTTCATCATCGGAGAGTCCCCGGCCGGTAACCCCGGTTGGGTGGCACCGACTATGTTCATCATTGCAGATCTACAGGGGTGAAGCTTTTCTCTTCGTTGGATCTCCACAACATCCATGTGAGGGGATAAATCATGGCCTCACAATTGGCGCCGTCTGTGGGAACGACTGAAAGAGATCAACGAAGAACACAGCAAATATACTGCTGTAAGTAAACATATACTAGTTGCTTGGAGGTCAGTGCACTTTCCACAAAAGTAAAAATCAATCCCAAGTAATACGGCCCACAACTGGGTTTTTGGCATTCTGATTATGTTTCTTTGCTAAAGTTCAGGTATACATATATATATACACATCTATGTATGTATCTATTTAAGCTCACAGATTTGATCAAAGCATTGTTGAATATTAATATTGCTTAGAAAGGTTGTCAAAACAAGAGGAAGTTAGTAGCTGTTTTCTCTCTCTAAAAATGGGTTTCACACCTTTATTGGTGCAAACATCTTTTCGGCAATTCAATAAAGTTATTCGGCTAAATTCATATGTGGGTCTGTCCATTTATTTATTTATTCTTTATCTCTCAAAACTTAGCTCAAAGTTGATGCTTGACATGTATGCACGCATACCCATGCTAGAACTTTCTGTAGAATCCAAGACTGGGTCTCTTATTCTCATTTTGATTCAACTCGATTCGCAATATGCATATCTACGTACATATAATATTTATATCTGTGATGCCAGTTGTGGTGGGTTGATTTTTTTTGAATATCATTTTTTGTGTAGCTATAACCAACAAGAACAAAAACAAAGCAGAGCATTTTCACTTATTCTCTCTCAAAGTGGGTTTTAGCTCTTTTCGGCATCACTAGTAGGGTTTCTCGGCCAAAATCATGCAAGATCTATTCATTACTAAATGGGTCTTCACTTTTTCTCTCTCTAGTAAATTGACATAAATAAAGCCATGAGTTATTATAACCTGTAATTTAACATTTTTTACTTCGTAATTTATGAGAATATGAAGCAATCTATACGACTTGTGTTGCTCAAATAATTTTTGGTGTTGTATAAAGGAGGTTTGAAAGCTCCATCATCTGTTTGGCACTACGCCTTAATATAATGTTCAGCACTAATTATTTGGCATTTCATAGTAAAATTAATGTTCAGCACTTCATAGTTGGAAATATAATATTGGGCACTTCATTATTCGGCACTTAATATGATGTTCGGCACCGCACCGTAATATAGCACCATCATCTCGGCTTCATTGCTCAGCGGTTTAGTTCGGCATAAAAAATTAACCATCTTGGCCAAGCCAAGCTACTACTCTGCAACCTACCGTTGAAAATTGGCAATCCGACAAGGCTATTTAGTAGCTCTTTCATCATTCTCGGCATCACCATGCTCACCCAAGCTTTCCCTGACGCTCAGCCAAAAAGATTACTCGGCGTCCCTTCCACCTTTATCGGTACAACACAACTTGACATCTTTACAACCCAGTCTAGCCGCGGCGAAACTTCATGATTACAGTGGGTTTTTATTTCATCTATTAGCAAGGTTTTTCGGCCAAGTAAAGCACCAAGAAATTACCCGCCAAGATCGGGCCCCTCCACTTCGTTGAATGCAACAAATTCGGCGCTGACGGAATTATAATGGCCGACTCATACTTCAACCAAAACCCAAATTTTCGTCACCTCCACATCGAGTTTTCTAAAAATGATGGTATTATTTACTCGACGTCACCATGGGCCCATCAACTTGCTAGTTCACCTCTGCCTTCGAAGTACGGCGCTAGCACTCCAATTAAATTATTCGGCAACATCAAATAACCAATCAACCACGTTGCAAAAATAAAGACCAAGTAAGCTGACACCAAAGCAAAGAATGCCGACTAAATGTTCCAAAACATCCAAATGTACAGTTCCAGCTCGGCAACTTACTCGGCAAGAATTTGGAAGCGTTACTCCTCAACATTGATTATTCGGCAACGTTGCTTGTCAAACTCCGTAAATTCGGCAAACCATTCGGCCCCAAAATCTCGGCATGAAACTAGCATCTCGGCTTGCCGAAATCCACATCTAACAATACCAGAGGATTCGCGTCGACTTAAGGAGCCCAAAGCCACTAACCAGAGGAGCAAAAAATTGACCGATACTTGCCGATTATTGCGCAACAGCCCATAATTTCAACAAACTGCAATTTTCAACGTTCTCAAAACCCAATTTCGACCATACCAGTGTCAAGTACTCTTTGAGACGAGTCCAACGCAAAAAACGGCGTCAAAATCGGACTTAAAACGAAGGAGATACAAGGCCTCAAAGTCACGAACTCAAAACTTGAACTCTGCCTTTCACGACATGCAGCAACATGAAGGTGATGAAATGAGAATTTATCATGCGCTTCTCGGCACAAGGTGCTCCGTTGCATCTCACCACATTCCAGTCAATCAGATGGTCCAGTAATTTCGAGGATGCCTACCCTCTAGTTTTTTGCTATGTAGAATCCATTTTTGAGCTCTAATTTTATGAATTTCGAGTTTTAGCTTGGGATCAATCAACTAGCACATTGAGGACGTTAAATGACAGTTCAACGGTCAAATCATGTCCGAATAGCATGTAATTTTGACAGCAGGCTCCAGGAGCTAAGCCATAATTATCCATCTTCACCGATCATTCATACCATCTACTATTGGGGCAAGACCCACAACTTGAATTTCTTCTATTCGGTCACAATATTTTTGCAATATATCTCCTTAAAAGGCGCTGACTTTCAGAAGTATATATGAAGCTAATTAGGAACTTCACTTGTAAGATGTGTTCTTGGTTAAGGTTACAGCTTTTTTATACATTTAGATGCAATGCTCCTGAATTTACTTGAGCATTCTAACTTTCTCTCTCTAAAGGTGGGTTTCCCATTTTCGTTTATGGGAGCTTCTTTTCGGCATTATACACAGAGTTGCTCAGCCGAATCCACTTCTAGCATTATTTATTTATTCCCTCACATGATTTTATTGCTTCTTGAAGATATACATGTTATGTGCTCACAATTAACATGAATTAAGGAATTATGTTTTGTGGCTCCACAACTAAAAAACCAAATCGCTCATGTCTTTCATTCGCAATAATTTAAGCTTTATATATTTCTATGATGTCTCGAAAATCATACCAGCTGTTAGCATGATTAGAAAATTACCGACGCCATGCCGAGCATCACCCCAATTCTTCGTGTTATCGGCCAGACAAAAAGAAGTTGTCGATCGGCACATCAAAATCCAAAACGAGTTGCCGACAAGCGTTTGTATTATTTCCAGGGAATTAATCTTTATCAGCTAAACTTCCTATGGGGCACTCCGGTGGATACAACCAATTCGGCAGCCATGTATATACATCTATATGTAGATATATTTCTCCAAGCTTTTCATTCTATTTCTCTGATATAATTTCATGATCATTAACAATTTCGCATGAATAGTTTCCTCGGCAATGAAGTTCCATTTATGTTCCACTTACCTTCCACCCGTCTCGGCACCAAAAAGCTTGCTCGGCAACATATAACATGCCTTCACCTCATCGTGATATCAAATTCCATGGTCTAATGGAACTCGGCCAACTGAAAATGATTACACTACAATTTCGCCGCCGAGAAAATATTTCACACTTAGCATGGCCACCTACCAACTCAAACTCGCCAACTAGTTCTGATCAGCGCCGAGACTACATAACATAAGTGCCTATTTCAACTACATGGTGGCTAAACTCGACACCACCACTAAGCTCCCTGTTGCTCATCCATCTCCCTCGGCAGTAACGGAAGTGTTCAATTTGCCTTTGCTAGTTGTTCGGCATAGCATTTTGCATACCAACTCAGCTTCGGGAAGATTATTCGGCCCTATTATTCGACATTATGCATACACATTATTCGGCAATGCTTTATTTGAGCGCCATATTATCAACTTGGCTCTGAAAATATTATTTGGCGTCGGCAATTTATTCGGCAAAAATTCTTCCACAACGTTTCTTATTTGGCAACAATATTCGGCAATTTATTCGGCAAAAATTCTTCCACAACGTTTCTTATTTGGCAACAATATTCGGCAATGTTGTAACTTATTCGGCAAGTCTTCCAAAACATCACACCGCGACATTACTTAGTCGGCTAACATTTCTTATTCGGCAAGATTGCTCAATCACATTTCTTATTCGGCATCAAAGTTCATCGGCATTATGAACGCCGCATACATATGATCAACTCGGCTTCGGCATCTTAGTCGGCACATTCGTTGACTACAGCTCACGGTTTTCTTCCACATCAAATATTCAGCAATCTTATACTTATTCGGCACTAATATCTCGGCACAAAATTAGCATCTCGGCTTTCCGAAATCCACATCTGAACATATCCCAGGATTCGTGTCGACTCAAAGATGCCAAATCCACCACCCCGAGGAGCCAAGAAGCAACCCAAGTCCGCCGAAAGTTGTGAAACGGGTCACACATGCCGAAAACTGAAATTTCAAAAGCTGTCAAACTCAAGTTTTGACCATACCAATGTGAAGTACTCATTAAGACGAGTCCAACGCAACAAACCGCGTCAAAATCGGAGCTAAAACGAAGCCGTACGGGCCGATCAAAGTTTGCCCAGAATTGATTAATTTTCTGTGAACGTCGAACAAGCAGACCATGCAAGAGACGTTATCCGGTGCTTTGCGGTGCACAATTCTCAACCGATCTGAGCCGTCAACTCTATTTTGGCTACAATTACGCTATCAGGAGTCTGATCACAGCGATCCAATAGTCCTTTCCAGCTCTTTGACATATTCCGGGTCCATCCGTACGGTCAGAATATTCAATTTCAGGGGCACGGGATCCGTTTTCAAATCATTATCGGCCTACTCGGCAACTTTGGCCCAAGTCCATTTTATTCCTTCCGAATAACAAATCTTATTCAAAAGCAATGGGGCAAATATACGTTGGACAAGTGGACAAGAAGTTTAACTCCACTAAATTGCCAACCACTGCCGACCAAGTTCCTAGCAAACCTAACCGGGAAGGAATATCGACACGCCGCCAACCAAACGATTGGCACAATCGCCGACCCAAGTGTAAACGGACACCGGCAAGATTATTCGACCATTATTAAATTCAACATTATGCATGATCATTATCCGGCATCAACTCTATTCGGCTAAGCAACATTATTTGTCAAACTTTATGCATCGTCAAACTTTATGCAGCAACATTGGCCACAGTATTCGGCAATTCTATTCACTTAACAACATTATTTGGCAAAACATTTGCCCACCGGAACATTAGTCAAATTTTTCGCTTTCCAATTGGGGCACATCAGTCGATCATCATCTCGGCACCTTTGATATGCATGAATACTCGGGCAACTTGGTACAAACATTACAAGGACGATTACTCGAGTTACAAACTTCCGCTCCTTTTCACACAGCTTCAAGCAAGCTCCCGTTCTGAGGCAATACATTACACACTTGGCAGACAGCAGTTTGCATATTTTTGCGCGCCGTCATTTTATCAAAGCCGAACCTTCCCTGCAACATAGGGCAATGGGAATCTACATTCCTTCCGACTAACTCTTGGCATTCGAAAGCAATGGGGCAAGTCTACTTTGGACTAAACGCAAACCGAGCAACTCGGCAATTAAATAGTTGGCCCAATATCTACTTGGCAATTCCATACAAGCGGAACAATATTATTGGTGATTAACACGTCCACCTTATTCGGTACGGGATACATTATTCAAAGTCCTTGCCACATTGGCACTTAGTTGCCACTTAAAATCAGCAAAAGTCTCCGAGTATAGCGCAATCTTCGCACTCGGCACAGAGCACCGTTAGCAAAGGCTTACACCCTTGACCGGGGTTATAATACCGCAGGTCTACACCCTTACCCGGGGGTAATAATACCGTGGTCCAATTTTTGACTGATGTATATACCTTATTTAACCTATCTTATTTGGTTTAGGTAATCATTTCCGTGTTCGGCCTATAGAAATATTTCTAGCTCGACGTGAAAGTCCATATTTGAAAGCAATCTTTGCACTTGACAAAATACAACACCCATGCCTGGGGGATATAATACCGTGGCCTACACCCATGCCCAAGGGTTAGAATACTGTGGCCTACACCCATGCCCAAGGGTTAGAATACTGTGGCCTACACCCATGCCCAAGGGTTAGAATACTGCGGCCTACACCCATGCCCGGGGGTTAGAATACCGCGGCCTACACCCATGCCCGGGGGTTAGAATACCGCGGCCTACACCCATGCCCGGGGGTTAGAATACCGCGGCCTACACCCATGCCCGAGGGTTAGAATACCGCGGCCTACACCCTTGCCCTGGGGTTAGAATACCGCGGCCTATCATTATGATTTATTTATATTCCTTTCTGGGTTTTAGCTTAACCCCCCAAATCTTATGATCCACATATGTACATTTATACATACATTCAAAACATACGTATATTTATACGTACATCATACATTTATACATACATTCAAGGCATACGTACATTTATACGTACATCGTACATTTATGCATACATTCAAGCATACATTCACGCATACATACAAACATTCATTCATATATTTTATTCATTTATCCAAAGTGTTCTTTATCAAAAAACCTAACAGCTATTTGAACAGCGTAACTTGGCAAGAAAAAACTCTCATTCCTTCTACCGCAGACAATGAAAGTTTTGGGGCAATTGTGGGAGCCAGAAAATTATAGGTACCAGCTTATTGGGCCTAACCCAAACAAGGCTTGCTAAAGCCCCAACTATTGGGCCTATTCGGCCCACCCCCGTCTATAAAAGGAAGGGACCTCATAACATACAGGCATGTTCTCATCTCTCTACACACAACACACACACCCCTTCAAATGCATATACTATCTCTTCCTTAATACAGGGACTGACTTCATCATCGGAGAGTCCCCGGCCGGTAACCCCGGTTGGGTGGCACCGACTATGTTCATCATTGCAGATCTACAGGGGTGAAGCTTTTCTCTTCGTTGGATCTCCACAACATCCATGTGAGGGGATAAATCATGGCCTCACAATACCAATAAATTCATTGACAGATTTTGGGGTATTGCAATGAATTAAAGTTATACAAATTTAATTTTAGAATAATTCAATACCAAAAAAAAAAAACAAAACAAAACAAAAATTTAGGAGAAGAGAAGAAAACCCAGATATCAAATATCTGGATTGGATGCTGTTGTGAACTTTATTATGGAATTCAACATCCAAGTTAAGTTTTGCAATGCCAAACTAACCTGCCAAGAATTTGATGAAAATGCAAAGATTTATAAGACATCAAAATTAAAGTAAAAAAAGAAAAGGCGAACATAATGTTGAGAAGCATGAGCGCACTACTCGAAGATTGAAGCTTCAATGCTCCAAAAACCTTGGTCGCACAACTACTAAAAGAAGCAAAAAATTCCAATTCCAGATTCAATGGAATGTATAGAACATACACATCTATACTATAGTCGGCTAAATCAGTATAATGAATGAGGATTAATGTGATGTGACCAGGGGTTTACAAGCAGTGATCTAATGGATTTTTTTTGATCGACCAATGAGTAAGTGGGTTTCTTGCCTATCAAGGAGCACCTTTTAACTTGGAGTTCAGGTTACTTGGATTCGGATTTGGTGGGTTTTCAGTTAATATATCATAACAATGAGCGGGTTGTGTGTGTGTGTTTTTTTTTTGATCGGCAAAAAATCTTTATTGATGGAAACATATAAGGTATGATAGAGAATATCAATAAAGAAGAGTTCGGAGTTAGCACAAGCTCGAAGCTCCAGTTGGTGAGAAACCAACAAGAAAGAAAGAGAATAGAAAAATAGACTAAAAAAGAACAGATCAGAAGACAAACTCTAAACCATCAAGCTACACTGCCTTAAAAACTACTCTGCCTTGAATTCCATTCTACACTACCTTGAACTACACACCCTTCAATCATTCAACAAAACTTCCAGGCAGTGACAAAAACAACAGATCAACACCCAAATGGATCAGAACATCACCCAACAGATCAGCCATAACAACTCTGTAGCAGACTCTAGACAGTGGCCATGCTCCCAAACACCAAGTGCCACATCAACAGAACATCCATGAACCAATACAGACATCAGCAGTAGCATACAGATTGCTGATGAAGATGATAAAAGATCACATGAATAGGGCAACCATAAGTAACATAAAGCCACCACTTGTACGCTACTTGCTGGTGGAGTGACTAACCATTATTGGAGGAGACAACATCACAACAACACTGGTGCAAAAACAAAGATGCTCTGTTGGGTGCAAAAACAATACTGGTGCAAACATAGCAAAACAAAGAAACAACAGCACACAAGCATCACAGCAGCGCAAAACTTATTAGACATGCAGCAGCAGTTTACAAGAAGATCAGATCAGATCACACCCTTCCATCACAGAGCATCCATTTGACAGCAGCACCCAAGAAACACCAGACTTGAGCTAAAGCGGGTTGTGTGTTGATTGTGGGATTTAAGTCTATTTTATTTTCTCTTCCTTTTGGGTTCTTATAAAAATTTAGCATATCTCTTATCTTACTCCATAAGTAGGCAATGGTAAGTAGTTAAATTTTCTAAATCAAATTTCTTTACTGCTACAACTTATATGCTGCTATACATGCACATGGCTACCAATTTTGGTAACACATCAAGAACAGAGTCAGATTATGTATAAAAGTTACCTTGCAAACAATCACAATTCTCGGCCTCTTTGTGGACAACATCGAGAACAGAATCGCTCAACTTAGCGCCCTCAGTGTAGTGACCTTTGGCCCAATTAAAAACAAAAAAACAAAAAAGCTCCAAAGAAATGTTATTTTTGCTAAATGGGATGCTGAATTTGGATGGGATAGCCTCTATTTTTGCTGAATTTGGATGGGCTAAGCACGCTGGAAGTCCATAATGGTGAGTGTTTGTGAAAGCTGAGAGTTGTTATATTTTGTGAGTTAGTAATTTATGATTTTACCCTTAATGATTAATTGATATGAGTTTAAAAATAGTATAATTATTGAAGAAGTTAAGACTGCTTTAGGAAAATTTGAAAAAAAATTCTGAGAGTATGACTTCAGACCTTCAAAGTAGCTGTTAGCTTTTAATAATAGTATAAATGGTAAATTGTAATAGTACAGTTTATATTCTCCCAATAAGGGTGAATGTAGTTGTGCCACTGCCCAAAACTACGTTGGTTTCAATAGAGAATCTTCATGTGGTTCTTGACCTTGGTTGTCACCGATGTATCACTGGTCTAATTTCCTTGCTATGTATCATCAATAAATTCCCGTTTCTGTTTTCCAAAAAAATAAAAAATAAAAAATAAGAAATAAAAAATAAGAAGAACATAGAGAGGGTGGTATAATTGAAACGTAAGATTAGAAAATGGAAAACTTTTATATCAGTGTAAAACTTAAAAAATAACTATAAATAAGTGACAAAATTTGTAAATATTAGTAATTAAAATTCTTAAAAAAATCAAAAATATGTAATAACTTTTTCAAAATATCACTAATCGGTAATTTTCCCTGGCTAAGAGAGTGCACCTCCAAATCATAGGCTGTCTAGATTAAATACAAATGCAGGCAGGATGCACCTAATTCTTTTATGATGTATCTCCCTTATTGTTCATCAAAGCTGAGCAAACTGAGAGAGAAATAGAGATTGAATTTTTTGGTCTATATATGCCCTTATATTCACTAGCTTAGTAAACTTTCAAGAACATTTATTCTTGTTAAGAGGTTGATAATTTAAAGTTGCTTGGCCAACATGAACTGGCTTAGCTTTATTTATATGTTGTAAACCCTCCATATAAAAGTCAACAAATTAATTATGCAAATATAATATATCTGGAAGAAATCTAATCTTCTGTCTCATTCTCTCCTAAACTCCAATCATAGAATATGGGCGACAATAATCCCATAATAGAGGTAGGGGTGTAAAATTGGTTCATTCGCCCACGACTCACTCAAAACCCGACCATGGTCCGGCCAAGCCCGAGCATGAGCCCAGCCCGTGACCCTGGCCGTGTGTTTTGAGACCCGGTCTGAAGCCTAGTCCAAAGACCCACTCAAAGCCCTCTCCAAGGCTTGCTTGACCGGACCCGAGGCCTAATGTTATTTTCAAACTATTTTGCAGAAAAAAAATAAAAAAAAAATAAGAAGAAGTTAGGCTTGGCCTAGGCCCTGCCCCAAGTTCGAGACTAAGCACATGCCTGCGGCTTGATTTTGAGCAAGCTTGGGCTGAGAATTTTTCCACCTGGGTCAACTCGCCCCGCCCCAAAATTTGGTGGGAGCGTGCGAGACCCGATGTTGGCCATCCCAAGCCTAGCTTGGTGGTTAGGCCGAGCCAAACTAAGCCGAATTTACACCCCTAAATAGAGGGCATTTGGTTCATAGAGACAGACGAGAGTGAGAAAAAAATCCTTAGGTGCCAGTAACATGTTTCCTCCACAATCTTGGTAGTGGTGGAAATAAGTACAAAATTTTTAAACTCCCAAAACTTTTGTACAAGTCAAAATAAAACCACAAGCATGGCAATTTCTTGCATTCAATTTTTTCTTCAAATAATTTTCCTTCTATAAACACTCATAAGTTAAAGAAAAATGTCAATCTTTGATGAAGTGATGATGGGCTAGTTGCCTACTTTCAGAACTGTTGGTTCTCAGAACCCTCAAACCAAACAACTACTATAAGAACTTATACATTTACCTGCCAGGAAATAAACACATAAAACCGAAAAGTAATACACAAAACTAACAATGAAGACAACAACAATAGAGAAAAGTTCAAGAAAATTAGAACCTTTTGCAAAGTTGAAACCGGGTTATGGTTCTTCAAGAAACTTGAAGCACAAGAAACTGAATTACTGTGAAAGAGAATGGCAGGGCAATTCTCCTTTGGCAAAGCAGAATGTATGCATGTGTTTGCATGGTGATCTCCTTGCCAGAGGAGGACCGCCCTGTTATTCTCTAACCCCACATATTTGCCTTTTCTTTGAGCACCTGAGATCGAGCTCCATCTTCCACATGAAGTAGCAAGCCATTGTTATACTACTCAGTTCGCACATTGGTTTTGGATATGCTAAAGAAAGGAAGAAGCATATGCTTGGCACAATTCCTGTGGGAAGGTTCTTTTTTGTTATTCATGGGGGCCATGCATGCATGGTCCGATTCTCACACTAAAAATCTCGCTCTCTTCCAAGGCCAAGAACATCTTCACCTTTTTTTTACTTATCCTTTTTTTTTTTTTTTTTTTGGTGATTTAGATAATATCATATGTTGGAAAAGAATACGCACACTAAAAAGAGATTATACTCAAATCACTGATCTCTCACATTTTATTCGAATCTATAAATGCATTAATCTTGTTCACCTTTATAATTGTGAATAAAAAAGAATACGCACACTAAAAAAAGATTATACTTAAATCACCGATCTCTCACATTTTATTCGAATCTATAGATGCGTTAATCTTGTTCACCTTTATAATTGTGAATAAAAAAGAATACGCACACTAAAAAAAGATTATATTTAAATCACTGATCTCTCACATTTTATTCAAATCTATAGATGCGTTAATCTTGTTCACCTTTATAATTGTGAATAAAATGTTTCGCATCAATAACGGTTTTGTTTGATGAGTAGTGCAAGAACTTAATATAATGGTTTTGTTTCATGAGTATGTTGTATGGAATATTTTAAAAAGTATTCATAAAATAAAGTGCATAACGTAGATTTAAATTTTTTTTTTTATAATTACATTCTACTTTGAATTTGATTGACATATTTTATTTTCTAAATTTTATTTATTTATTTATTTTTGTATATATATATTTTTTAGATATGTAACCTTGTCATTGTTCTATAGTGAAAATGGAATTTGATATTTTCCACAACCAATAAAAACCAAGGACTAAACTTCTAACATAATGTGCCGTTTGACCCCTACATGAAAGAGAGAGAGAGAGAGAGAGAGAGAGAAAGTAAATAAATAAATAAAAAGAAGGTGGTATTAGAATGGAACTATTGTTGAAAATTTTATAATTTAAATGTTATTATAAGGATAATGTGAGTATGTAGCTATTTAATTAATCCTTTGACAAAGGCACATAATATGTCAAGCCTAAAAGTTTATCACTCTTTTGTCATAAAATTTTATTATGACCATTCCATATCATTTTATGAGTAGGGCTATAAACGAACCGAGTCGAGCCAAGTTGAGTTTTACTAAATTCAAGCTTGATTCGTTTACTTATTGAGTTTGTTTATTGAGTTCAAGTTCGACTTGATAAGGAACTTGGCTCAAACTCCGCTCGACTTGTTAATATTAATGAAATTCGAGTTCGGCTCGGCTCGATAATTTTTTAATATTATTTATATTCTTTAAATAAAAACTATTATTTATATATATATATTTAATATATAAATAATATATTTATTATATAATTTAAATATAGATAAATGAACCGAGCTTAATATTTGAGCTCGAGCTCGGTTCATTTACTAAACGAACTGAGCCAAGCCAAGCCGAGCCTTTAACGAGCTGAGTCAAGCTTGCTCATAAACTGTTCGGTTCATTTGCAACCCTATTTATGAGACAACACATCCTTGTCCATTAACAGTTTAGTTGCAATTAATGTAATATAACTGCATTTATTAAATTTTATATTAATTATATTATAATTAATGACAATCACAATATTTAAAGAGTAATATTAGAGATTCTAAAAGTTTTACCAAAATGTGGGTCTCACACCATGTGAGAAATTTGGTGAAAATTTTAGTAGAACTTTTAGGATCTCTAACATTTTTGCCCTTTAAATATTCCCTTTCAAGAGTAATTTTAATATTATAAAATTTGATTGTTGCTACAATTAATGGAAGTAGTTAAAAAACTTAGAATTTATTAACTCCTCATTAGAAATATTCACTAACCTTTTGATATAAACTTGATCATGAATTACACCTAGATGTTTGTTGTCTAACACTTTATTATTATTATTATTATTATTATTATGTTAATAATTACATTTTAACAAGTGCATTGGAGCACTGTTAACATTTAAAATTAAAATTTTAAAAAAGAAACACTCAAAACAAAAATATTATATGTCATCAATTCTTTGTCACCGTTGAATCACCTTCTATATGATATCTATGATTGATTATGTTGTTTGGAAATCTGATTTTGTGTTGTATTATTTTTGTCTTTATGATATTTCAAGTTTGTGCCATCGTCCCCAAAATACAAGTTTGATTAGAAAATGTGTAGATCAAACCTTCACATTATAAATAAATAATAATAATAAAAAGACATAGTCCAAAGCAAAAGGAAGGGCTCTTTCTTGCTGTGGGGAGGTCGGCTGAGCATCAAGACGAAAGATTCTCCAAATGCTCTGTTTGGTTAGAAAATTTAAAAGAGACTTAAAAAGAGAGAAAAAAAAAAGTTAAGTAAAATATGAATAAATTATATTTATATTTTGCTTAATTTCACATCTTTTCTTTTTTCGTTTTTAAATCTTTCAACTAAACACAGCGTAAAAATATGCAGTTTTTTTTTTCTTCTTAAAAATGATACTTTTTGGTGTTAAAAAGTTAATGAAATTAAATGTAAATAATATCTTATCGTGTAATTTAATGATACAAAACAATATGAATAAATAAGTAATGTATAACCTTAGCACATAATGTCACACACAAACCATCCTTGAAAACTATAAGCAAAATTTTATTTATACAAATGGCTGCATTTTTTAAAAATCTTGTTAACGTTTGTTTTTAGAATACATGTTAAGAAATTTAAAAACATTAAACATTTTTTATTGCACTAATTTTCATACAAAATATTCAACCTTTTAAGCCTCTTAATATTTAACAAAATTTATTGGAAAATTATGCAAATAGTCTCGGTAGTTTACACGATGTGTCAATTTGATCATTGTAGTTTCAATTTGCTCGATATTGCTCCTTAATTTAACGGATTTTGTCATTTTAGTCTAATAAATAACGGTTGTTATGTTAATTTAACGGAAAATCAAACAATGTGTTAATTTGGTTCCTATAATTTTTCACAATGTGTCAATTTAGTCCCTGTCAAAATCGAGAAAATTGAAATTACATGGACCAAATTGACACATCGTGTAAAATACAGGGACTAAATTGACATTGTTTGACCTTCCGCTAAATTAACTTAACAACCGTTATTTATTAGACTAAAATGACACAATTCGTTAAATTAAGAAGCAAAATCGAGCAAATTAAAACTATATGGACTATTTGCATAATTTACTCAAAATTATTTTTCAAATAGTCAATGAAAGTTTAGCTGATGATGTTGTCAAATAAAGGCATTTGAAGAACCTATTCCTTGAAAAAAAAAAAATCATAAAAATGAAAGTGTGCGGACAATATTCAATATGGGTGTGATTAAAACTAAGTTTAAACTTACATTAAACGTTTTTATTTTTAAGTAACTTGTCAAATTAGTTTTTGTGAGTTCCCCAATTCCGAAGAGACATGTAACTTTCTCGAATTAATTAAGCCACGTTCACGAGGGTATGTGTGTAACTAATAATGAGAGAGAGAGAGAGAGAGAGAGAGAGAGAATTCACCAAAAATATTAAGGCAACCCAACAAAGCCTTCCTCTAGAAAAATGTACTAGACTAAACTCTTGCAATAATATATCTTTGTATTCAATATGAAGTAGCTTACCACTCGTACATATGCACGAGATAATTATAAATATTTATATTTATTTTAAATTTTTATAATAGGTATGTAAAAAGTTAAGAAAAATATGTGTATTTGAGAAGTTATAAAGATTTGAAAGAATTTAATAAGTGTTTATTTATTTTTTTTTCAAAAAACAAAACAAAAAAATTAAGAGGGAAAAAAAAATTAAGAGCCATTTACACAATAATCACATGGGTCTCTTGGGGATACAAAAAGTAATGGCGTGTAAATACTGGGGTTTAACCAAGGAGTTTGAAAGAATTTAATAAGTGTTTATTTATTTTTTTTTCAAAAAACAAAATAAAAAAATTAAGAGGGAAAAAAATTAAGAGCCATTTACTCAATAATTACATGGGTCTCTTGGGGATGCAAAAAGTAATGGCGTGTAAATACCTGGAGTTTGACCGAGGAGGTAGCCCCAAAGGCAAATACTTTTTTTATTATCACACATATACACACTACATAGTCATATAGCCTCTCTCTCTCTCTCAGTTATTGCTTTATTCTAGTCAGTAATTTTTGAACCAATCACCAAGTCAATTTTTTTTTAAATCTTGAAATTAGGATTTCATTTATTGTGTTATTCTAGTCAGTCGTGCTTCCCCACCCTCTATCTTCTCCATTTGTCAATAGTGTAATTATTATAATCTTTGAATCACCCACCAAGTCAATTTTTTTAAAAAATAAAAATTAAAAAATAAAAAATAAAAAATAAAAAGTCAGAAAATTAGGATTAGTATATTGGAGCTTCCATAGGCCTTGGGAGTTAAAACCCCATTTTCCTTAATATATAGTATAGATATTATTAAATTCATCAATCATATCTATATATTAAGGAAAATGGTCTTTTAAAACCCAAGGCTTGTGGAAGCTCCAACATGTCAATTCTAATTTCCTGATTTTTTAATTTTTTTTTTAAAAAAATTGACTTGGTGATTGGTGATTGGTTCAAAGATTGTAATAATTACACTATTGATTACAATAAACACTTAATTTATAATAATTACACTTATTAAATGAATAACGCAATAAATGAAATCTTAATTTCCTTACTTTTTGCATCTCCAAGAGACCCATGTAATTATTGTGTAAATGCCTCTTAAATAAATAAATAAACACTTATTAAATTCTTTCAAACTCCTCGGTCAAACCCCATATATTTAATTTATATATTAAAAAAAATAAAAATAAATATAAATATTTATAATTATCCCGTGCATAACACGGGTGATAAGCTGGTATAGAGAGAGAGAGAGAGAGAGAGAGAGAGAGAGAGGACTAAGACGTGAAGGACAATGAGAGAACATGCCATTGGATCTTCTCAATGTGCTCTTTATTTTTATTTTCTTTTTTTACTTCTTCTCTTATTTTCTTTTTATTTCCTTTCCCTATTTATCCACTAGAGGTGAAAGTGAGACACTAATTTAGATGCTTCTCTTTCAATCATTTTCACACTTTTCATTGAAGAGTAAAGAATCAACTCTAATCGAAGCTTTACTCGATTTACAGAAATGAAAGAAAGCTTTATTCCTATGGAACTGGCTATTAATATGAAATGTCAAGATTGAAAAGATAAATAAAAGAATAAGAGGAGAAAAACATAGGTTGAGTAAAGAGTAAATAAGAAAATTGTACATGTTGGCTTTATTTTCAGTTTTCTTTATTTTGTTAATATGTAATGGTACACGTTAAGAAACTTAAAAAAAGTGTACGCCCTGCTTAAAAGTACGTGTGATAAAAAATGTATAAAAATTTTAACCTTTCTTAATAACAAGATCCTCCTTTATATTATGGTTGATTTTTGGCATCGTATTGATAAGCTAAATGTTAAGTTTTTATTCTTGGCAATCTCGTTTGACAAAATTCTTTTGAGTTGTAATTTTATTCACACTTTTTATTTCAGTGAGGTTATGAGTTTATTAGATGCGAATCCAAACCCGAATCGAGCCATGCAGAGAAGTTTGTGATGTTAATGCTTTCAAGATTGCTACTTCGCTGATTATTACGGGGGTTGAGCTATCTAGTCAACTCGCGGCCGAAGCAAAATTCAAAATTGCATTCAAAATTGCATGTCAGTGTAGACGTCCCCGAACGCATCCCGGGGAAAGGGAGTGCGAGTCCCCCCCCCCCCCGGTTCTGGTTCGATATTGGGTCACTACAGTTCGATGGACTCAAATGTCACGGTTCTCAATTTAGAACCAAAGAGTCCAGATCCGGCAAATCGTTTTGAAAACAGATTTTTTGAAAGAAGTGCCAAACATGGACTGCTTCGCCAGATACAGAGTCGCCACCTAAATATTTTTTAAATGGGAAATTTAGGAAACCCTGACTCGGTGCCAAAGGCCACGTGTCCGTCATCACCAAAGTTGCCTCGGCTCGGGAACTTGGGTACGATTGGGGAAGGTCACTTCGTGAGCACCCCCGCTCGCCCGGTCAAAGACCGGCCTCTACTAACCATGATATTTGTTTTTGAAAACATTGTGCGTTCTTGTTCCGGTTATTAGCCTAGGTTACTATGTGATGTGCACAGCATACAAGTATAGACTGGATCGCCTGAATTGGAACAAAACATTTCATGTTTGTTTGTTTGAAAATGGTTTGATGGTGCTACCCGTAGGTAGGCTAAGACGTGGATTTGCCACCCTCGGGTGGGCTTAGAAAACATGATTTTGCCACTATCTAGTGGGCTTAAAACAAATAGTTTGATGAATTGTTCCAATTCAAGTAACTCAACCTTCACCCACAGGCATTCAAGGCAGTTATATCACATAAGCACATAGCCTCATGGTAAGTATGCTATTCATGGCAGCACTCACACGCATGCAAGGATGCTAAAGCATAAAACTCACCGAGTACTCCAAGCCAAAACAGAAGCTCGTTAGAAATCATACATGATCCTAAATA
This sequence comes from Camellia oleifera, assembly GCA_022316695.1. Lineage (NCBI taxonomy): Eukaryota > Viridiplantae > Streptophyta > Magnoliopsida > Ericales > Theaceae > Camellia > Camellia oleifera. Next base: position 31,598,672 of record CM039308.1, read on the forward strand.
TACAGAAAATGCCTAATGCAACACATGCAAAAATGCAAACTATAGCAGGCTCGGCTATTCTAAATATGGCATATGAGATGATGCTATAACTAACACGTACTCAATTTGGAATTGAAATACAAATGCAGTTTGTATGATGCGCCGAGCCCGGTGCGTGCAAAACAAATGAATAATGCAAACATGCTGTCATACTGTATGCTAATTGAAATATGCCCTATATCTAACCATCATAAGCAGGTAAATAAAAGGGAAGAAAGACGTGGGGTTGGAAGACATACATCACACTTACCCACACTTATTACAATTTTGCCCTTGCACAGAGGGTCCGAATAAATAATACAGTCCCAAATGAAAGAATAATACAGTCCCAATAATATACAAATTCCTAATTAATTAACAAATTAACTAAGAAAAACTGTAAACTGGCATGCAAGTTAGGGACTACCTTGACTCCGCTCCGGATAATGAAATGATGCATGTTTGGGCTGCTTTGCGCGGAAATCCACTGGGATGTCCCAATTAGCCTCTGTTTGCAATGTTTCTCGAAATGTGTGCCAGACTTCGAAAAGTTGCTGATTCTTCATTTTGCTGCAACAGAGAGCAAGAAAGGAGCATAGCAGTGTATTTCACAAATATATGCATGCCTCGATCCTCATGCCCCCAATCACGCATATCGATGCATGATGGCCGAGAAGCCAAATTGCACAACTCAATATAGGGTGAATGCATATGAATGCTACAACAAAACCTAACTCCATCATGGATAATCCGGAGTGTCGGTGACTTGGGAATTGAGACCCGTTCCATCACTCGGAGTACGGAACGCGCCTCGTTTCCCGTGCCCGGGCTAACTCCTATCCCGAATATGATGCAATATGCATGCAATGCAGCTAATATGCAATCCTAACATACACAATGTCATGGAATGACATATACGCTGTACGAGGTAATACACAACCGGGCATACACAATGCTATGGATGAAATGGCATACGCAATGCAATAATGGGCTTACACCAACATGAGAGAGCCTCAGCCACACTCACACAAGAGGCCATCGGATGAAAACAAGATAACTCGAAGTGCGTGCCCACGGGCACGCAAATCGAGAACGGACCCTCAGGCACCGAAATGCCACTCTAATGAGACATGGCAAAGACATGGAATATGATATGCAAACATGCAAAAATCAGTGGCGAAATGAGGGGCAGAACAGCCCCAAAATGAGGCGAAATAATACCCGATGCATGAAATGATCCCGAAATATGGATTTCAATGCATAAAATGGCCTACAGCTATACAATACATGCATAATTGATACATGACATGAAAAGGCAGAAGCAAGGCAGCTCCAAAACTCACATTTTTACAGTACAAAACATGGCCAAAAAGCAATCACAAGTAGGGCTAAAATGGCATACAAAAATGGCTCCGTAAGGGAGGCTATGAAGCAAGTGGTAGATGAAAAGCCCAAAAAGAAAAATACCCTTCTACAACACTGAAGAGGGACTAAAAATATGAACATTTAAAGTAGATGAAAAGCCTCAAATCAGTATGAAAACATGCTCAAAATGCAATGCAAGATTAAGGTCACAAGAGGGTATAGCATGAAGTAGGCCAAATATACATCAAACAGCCAAAGACCCTTCATGAAACATGACAAGGGGGTCAAAACATGGCCACTTTTAGTTCTGATCATGGCCGAAAACAGAAGTTAGATAAGCCTAAAAAAGCATGTAACAATGGGGACCAAAGAGGGGTATAACATGAAGTAGGCCAAATATACATCAAACAGCCAAAGACCCTTAATGAAATATGTCAATAAGGTCAAAATATGGCCATTTTAAGTTCTGATGATGGCCTAAAAACAAAATCAAGACAAGCCAACCAAGCATGCAAAAATGGGAGCCAAAGAGGGGTATAATGGTAAGTGCTACATGGAGGCCCCCAAAAGTGTTTAGCCCTTCTAAAATGTTGTGGAGAGGCTCAAAATAAGCCAACTCACAGTTTATATCATGCTCAAAAACAGATCACACATAGGCTAGAAATACCATGCAAAATAATGGCATACAAGAGGGTATTGAAGCAAGTACCAAATGGGGGGCTCAAACAGGGTTGAGCCCTTAAACAAACATGAATAATGGCTCAAACGAATGACCCTTTCAGTTAGGGTCGGAGCCCAAAACAGCAAGAAAATAGGCTAGAAGAATGGTGCAAAAAAGTGCTACAAAAGAGGGAAAGATGAACTTACCCTTGAAGACCAAACTTTTGCTCCCTTTTGGCTTGAGAAATGTTGCTTCCTAGCTGCTAGAAAGCTCCCTGAGCTGCTGGAAATGGAGTGGTGGTGGTGGTGCTTGGTGGTAGTGAAGAAATGGAGCAAAACTTAGAGATTTTGAGAGGAAATGAGAGAGATATGTATCTATATGCTTGAGCCAAGTGTTTCAACCCTTGAGATAGAGAGGGAGCTGCTGTGTGTATGCAAGGATGGAGGGGAAAGGGAGGGAAGAAAGTGTAGGGCCATGGGATTAAGTTCCCTTCTTCTACCCAAGTCCCCCGAAATCAGATATTTTGGGAGAAAAAGCTATACAGCTGCAAGACACACATCCCAAGGAGCATGGCCGGCCTGTCATTTTTGTTGCAGGTGGCCGGCCGGCCACCCCCTATGGTCGGCCGGCCAAGGGGCAAAATGGTCCAAAACAATTTATGGCCAGCCACCAGATATTGGTGTCCTCCCAGGTCTCCTCAACACAACCTTGTGGTTCAAATTTGACAACTCTAATACAAGAGAGAGAATAGGCCACTTTTAGGAGGGGTTCAAAAGGTTCAAGTTGAGTTACTGGCCGGCCATGTGATATTAGGGTCCTCCCATGTGTGTACAACACAAATATGTGGTTTGGGCTTGAAGAAAATGCTCCTAGGGTGGTCAACATTGGCTCGGAAGTGAGAAAAACGGGCGTCGGAGGGCGCCGGAGGAGCATAACTGATTGCTGAGACAATTGCTGGCCTCTCACCCTTCAGTGACCTTCCTGGTGATAAAACAGAGGTACCTGCCAAAAATGAATGAAAACCGATGCAACACGAATGCTCGGGGGCCAAAACACGTAGTTCGGGGTTCCGAAAATAGGCTATTAAGCACCGAAAGTGGCATTCGACCACGAAGTGGGTCTCTCAGACCTCAGTGTCCCCCAAAAGGGAGTAAATAAGATGTATGCCAAAAATCGGAGGAATCGGAGATGGTTAGACACTCCCGAACCGAGGCACACGGCCTGACGGCTCCGAAAACCGGGAACCGGGCTCCGAAATGGGCAAAATGGCCTACGGCCACGAAATGTAACCCACGGCCACTGAGAGATGGTCTACGGGACCTCTCCCTCCCTTCAGAAAAAGAAACAGAGAAAAATGAGTCTGGTTCGCAAACCGAGGCAAGGTACAGAAGAGGGTTCGGAAGTCCGGAGACAGGGCTCACGGCCGTGACTCTGAGACTTCTGAACAAGCACAATATGCAACATTACCAAGCGCTCAATCGGTGACGTCTGAGTCTTAAGGTCGGTCAAAAATGGGGTATCTACAGTTGCCCCTCTTTGACAGAACTCGGAAGTCTCAAGTGACGGGAGTGAATGTCAAAGCCCAGAGACGACCTATTTTTGACAAGGCCGAAGACTTAGACAATCGTACAAGATGCACAGAGATATGTGCCCGCAGGCGTGCCCGCAGGCAAAGGGGGCAAAATGCAAAGCGATATGCACAGAGCCAGATGTAACTTAATGATCATGCAAGTGCAGCAAGCTGTAATGAAGCAAGTATTCGCAAATAGATGCAACAGTTTTAAGCAAGAATGCAAAGCAACAACTACATTTCATGCAGTTAGGAATGCGGAGAATTTATTCAATTCTCGTCACGTCTCACACGGAGGAAATACGATACCTGCGCGATTCGTTTGGTCGCACCAGCCTCAAATGAACCGTACATACAATATCGTGCCTGCAAAAGAAAGAAATTCAACAAGAACAATATGCTAACAACATATATTCAATGTGATTCCTGTGATCCCGAAAGTTTGACACACGCAGTGTCGGCGAGTGAATGCATCGCAACGCGAGAAAGGAACGTGCGTGACAACGCATGCTCAAGCACAGAGGTATGGTACACCAAGAAGACATGCATGACAATGCAAAATGCTCATGAGAATGCAAGTTATGTGCACAACAATGCAAAACGAGCATAAATCAGGGTGTTCGTTTGTTGCGAAACAATGAGTAAAGAAACGCGCATTTCGGCGAAGGCGACTCGATCGCGGCCTCTGGTTCACCTCCCGGAGAGGTTAAAACATGCTCAAAAAGGATACACTCTGATTTTGATGAGTAATATTGAGACACATGTCAGAAATTGCAGCTGAAGTTCCGGCGGAGCAATTTCGCGCCAGAAAGTACACTTTTCTTGAACTTTTTCAAGTCCCGGGAACTCCGATCTTCCTCAAAATTGGCAGAGAGCTAGGTGAGCATGTGGGGGACATGGCCGGCCAGCTGGTTGCCTAAGGGGAGGCCACCGGCCAGTTCACAAAAAGCAAATGGCCGGCCAGCCAGAAAAGGTGGCCGGCCGGCCAC